>VMBQ01010669.1:9989-25184 GCA_007657795.1 Dreissena rostriformis | reverse complement strand
GAAAAACTAGTTTCTCTTATAGAAAAAAAAACGTTTGCAAGAGAAAAGTTCTCATAGATTGCTTTTATTACTAAATCAGCTTTCACTACTTATCAGATTATGGGTAAATATAATATTTGGACACAATTAGCTTTATGTTTATTCCTCGTCTTTCTTCTAGATAATCGTTTTGGTAAATTCAACAGAAAATAGTGAAACAGATTATTAGAGTACCGATGATTACTCAATGTACACCACATATAGCTGATTAAATCTAATATCGATACGAAAGAGATTTTATATCTGGTTTATCAAAACATAAATTCTAACACTTGAATCAATGTATTCATCCAACAAGCACACATATTGACGATATTTTGATTTTTAGATAATCCTTTATTTGCGCAGAATATCCAAAATATAACTTGGATTTTTTTTTACTTAATAGTTCATTAAGTACAGATGATGCATTCTCAGACGTTCACATTAGCAATATCATGAAAAGCAGTCTTTATAATTAAAGGGCTGATTATTTATTTCTATATTGTAAATTTCCCTTTCATACATGTAGATGCAAATATTCCGTAATATCTGTATACTAGTAAATTCAATTCTCAACTAGTTAGATATGCATTGGCTTGTTCGTGATTTCAACGACCTAACATTTGCTAAGAAATTATTACAACAAGTTTTTTTTTATATCACGATATTTGTGACTGTAAGCTTCATGTCAAAATAGGCTTATAAATTATCAGCAAATCAGCAGAACTCAATATTAATGAACAAACAATCAGCATCATATATTGAGCCTCGCTCTAGAAAAACGGGATGAAGTGCGCGTGCGTAAAGTAGCCACAGATAAGCATGTGCAGTCCACACAGTCTAATCAGAGACGAAACTTTCCGATTTTTCCTAAGAAGAGACTTCTTCCCGAGAACATATACTATAAAAGCGGAAAGTGTCGCAAGTGCGTAGTCATAAGCATGTGCAGTCTGGGTCGACACTTTACGCGCAGGCATAAAGCCCCGTTTTCTCAGGGAGAGGCTCAATACAAAAAGTNGCCATTTGGAGGAATTAAAGGGCCATAATGTATCTGTGGCAATATGGCCAGCTCCTGTACTTGACTAGAGACATTATGCCCGCAAACATTTTAATTAAGTTTGAAGAAGATCTGACTCAAACATGGACACCGGACAATGAAATATATATGTATTGCTATGACAATGCGTAAACACTAAAGCCAATTTAAAATAATTTGATAAAGGAAGCCTTTCTCAATATATCTATGAATGTATAAAACATTAATGCTCAGAAGTATGTAAACTGTTAGGAAACTGCAATGTCATACTGCATTGCCCGTTTTTGCTTCTCACCTTGTTTTCCTTTCAGGTGTTGTACTTTAGACATCAAACTTGTAGGACTGCAACTGATCGCCTTGTTTTCATCTGTCCAAATGAATAAAGACACAGTTTATTAGCAAAAGAATATATCTAATGATGACAGTATTACAAGCTACACAATATACAGCCAAGATAATATTTCAAAAATTTCTTATGTGCAAATATAAACATATTTATACTAATTTATAAAACTTTCATTAAATCATAAACTTTTATATATAAACGAAATATGCTGTGAATTGTATTACGTGTTAAGTTGTTGTTTTGTAACAAAGACATTTTAAACTCGGACAGAATCTCATGTTGTATATACGCAATGAATAGAATATATATGCTACCTGAGTGTTCCGACAACGGCAGTTCAATTTCGTCGTCGGATTCGTCCCCAGATAGCGTAATTACGGCTGCATCTGAAAATATCAATGAAAAACTTTTTTTTACAATTAACATCAGTGAAATCATGTCATGAAAATGGAGGCTTCTTGAAAATTTTCATCATATAAACAGATAATGTTTATTCACCAAAGTACAATATATACGTCTCAGGCATATGAAAAGAACAATATTATTTACTGCCTATTACATTCTTTGACAATTATATAGATTTATCTTCCTTTCTGTATTTTCTATGTATCAGACTACTTCGTGTCATCAAGAACTACTTATTTCTATTTGTAAATTATGTCGCACCAGTGCCAGTGCCGGTCCCTGTTGCCCCTTCTGACCAAGAGTACTCGAACGAGACAGGCTCTGCTATATCTGCGAAAATGCATATCTTTGATGCAATATAAATATTCTTACCGCTTCCGTATGATATTATGCAAGTATGTTTATAAACTATTCAGTTCATCAACCGCAATACAAGAACTACAAAAGGCATATCGACACATACAGAATATTGGATTTGAAATAGTNCAGGAATATAAAAAATAATATTTTGGTAGATTTAAAATGTGATTGTCGTGCTTGCGTGCCATGTTATGTAAAAACTAGGAATTTGCCTCGAATGATAGACTAAACTACTCATATGGTGTCAAATATTTATATAATTGGGAATATTGCTCAACTTTATCCATAGCCTGCGCTTTGTTTCGTCAAAATATAGTAAATAATAAGATACTTACATGTCTTTGAAGTTCCTAAGAGGCAATGTTTACCATTTTCTTCTTTGCGTGCTAGCCAAAATGACGTCACGGACCACGTGGTATTGGCACACTATAAGATCATCGCATATTGCATTTCCGTAAAACAGATAAAATCGCTTCCTATGCTATTATCATCACAACCTATATGAAGCTTTATTTATGTGGTGGACATAAGATAAAAGTAATAACAAAATATATTAATTTCAAATCACTTATTTTGAGACCACCAATATACGTGCTAGTAAGACATGGTAAAAAACACATTTCATAAGCAATGTAGCGCCAGTAAATGTCGCATCGCCGTTCTATGTCGCAGGCTACGAGCTTTGTCGCAACGTTGACGATAAATGTCGCAAGGAACGATAAATGACGCAAATCCTACTGACGATATATGTCGCAACATTAGCGATAAATGTCGCACACCTTTGTAAGTCATGATAACAATGAAATGTTGATGTAAAATGACTAAAACTGTAATGTTATATCTAGATTACACGACGAGGTTCTTTGGGCCGACTTCCACCAGAATGGTCAGTTTTTAGTTAGTATTGTTCGAAACGGTCAGTTGAGGTCAGTATTTTCAAAAACTGTCAGTTGCGGTCAGTATTGTCCAAAATGGTCTGTTGTGGTCAATATTGAACCAATCAATTCTTATAATTCTTGGCTCGAGAAGCCAGTTGTTGATTTCCCTGTGCAATATCGACTGCTGTTATCGAGATTGACCAACGGTTGTAAGATGTGATAAAACTGTAACAGTATTACAGCAACACAAATTACGATAAATTTATATTGAATATTGTATGTTAGTTCTCATGACAGTTCTGAGACGTTCACATTAGCAATATCATGAAAAGAAGTCTTTATAATTATAGGGCTGATTTTTATTTCAATATTGTAAATTTCCCTTTCATACACGTAGATGCAAATATTCCGAAATATCTGTATACTAGTATATTCAATTCTCAACTAGCTAGATATGCATTGGCTTGTTCGTGATTTCAACAACCTTACATTTGCTAAGAAATTATTACAACATGTTGTGTTTTTATATCACGATATACGTGACTGTAAGCTTCATATCAAAATAGTCTTAAACATAATCAGCAAATCAGCAGAACGCAAAATTGATGAACATAAAATCAGCATCATATATTGAGCCTCGCTCTAGAAAAACGGGATGAAGTGCACGTGTGTAAAGTAGCCCCAGATTAGAACGTGCAGTCCACACAGTCTAATCAAAGACGATTCTTTCCGATTTTTCCTTAGAAGAGATTTCTTCCCGAGAACATATACCATAAAAGCGGAAAGTGTTGCAAGTGCGTAGTCTTGCCCCAGATTAGCATGTGCAGTCTGGGTCGACACTTTACGCGCAGGCATTACGCCCCGTTTTCTCAGGGAGAGGCTCAATACAAAAGGTGTAGAAACTTATAAGACCAAGAAAGGTCTTTAACAATGATTCCATGCCATAATGGAGAATGCGTTATTTTACTGCTGAAAACCTCTTAAAACTGTAAAGACGACAATAGCGAAGACATATACGGGGTTACGAAATACTGCATCAACACCAGACAAATAAAACTGCTGTAGCATTCAAATATAAATAAATGTCTTCAATATAAAGACAAGAACAATTCTATCTGTAAACAAATTGATACACATTAGTGCTGGATTGCATTAAAATATATACCAATTAAAATTGTAACACGCTCAAGTCATAAAATGAATAAAGAATTAAATAAAGTCATAAATAAAGTTCATCTGATNAAATCAAACTGTTGTCACATTCAAATATAAATAAATGACTTCAATATTAAGACAAGAACAATTCTATCTGTAAACAAATTGATACACATTAGAGCTGGATTGCATTAAAATATATACCAAATACAATTGTAACACGCTCAAAAGTCATAAAATGAATAAAGAATTAAATAAGGCCATAAATAAAGTTCATCTGATAATCCATACACCAAACTTATCACCCACGTATATAACACTGTTTCAGGAATCGTCATGGGCAGTCAATGCGTATCCGTTTTGGCGATCATAGTTCTACTTATCGCCCTTGCCCCCGCCGTCATGTCGATAATCGCCCTGGTGTTGATTGCGATGCTTATGAAAACTCACAGGGCGGCAGACCAGAAGAAGCGTGCTGCCATTGGTCGATGGAACCAGGTTATTGACTCAACGCTTGCTTGGGAAACGACCAAAAGTGTAATCAAGATGAATAAGCCACTGTGAAGATAATGTATAAATGTATATATTGCGTTAATGCATTTGCGTAAAGTTTAGTCACAGATAAGCCTGCTCAGTTCGCACAGGCAAACCAGGGACAATACATTCCGCCAAAACTGGATTTTCGCTTGCTTAGAAGAAACTTCCTTTAAAGAAAAATACCATAACAGTGGAAAGTGTCGTCCTGATTAGCCTGTGCGGACTGCACAGGTTAATCTGGTGCGACAATTTACGCACATGCATTAAACCCCGTTTTCCCACAGCGCGGCTCATTTATTTCATATTATAAAAAATAAAACTTTTGAATTAACTGTTTACTATTATATGAACTACCTTCCGTTACAAGTGTTTAATCGTTCCATTCCAACGGGAAACAACAGGGCATAGACAAAAAATGATTATAACTTACAATCAGTCATTCTCTATTGAAAGTGCTTTATTGATTCATTCTTTTTGAGTTTGGTTCTTACAATCATGCATATGTATGCCTTTATGTATTGATAAACGTATAAAATTATATGTTTAGCTGGATAAATTTCGTAAGAATTGTTTTTTGTTTTTTCTACTTTTAAGATTACTTACAACGAGTACATACGATATTATAAACAGATAAAATCTTAAAAAATCAAAAGACTAGAATACAAGTTCAGAAGATGTAGTGCCAAAAAATGAATGACAGGAAATTACTATTAAATTGAAAATAATGGTCTGCTAAACAGAAAACGTCTTTAAGTACACGCGGCATGTACTCTGTTGCGAAATACCAAATAGTCTGAGCATATTCGTTAATAAGACACAATTTTGGTTCTTCAACAAATACGATTNAGACAGACAGACGGACGGACGGACGGACGGACGGACGGACGGACGGACGGACAGACAGACAGACAGACAGACAGACAGACAGACAGACAGAATAGTTTATTAACGTCTCACTTTTGTACATACAACCACAGTAAATCAGAACGAAATCATTATATATAATATTATATTATGCGCAAAACCACTCTAAAAGAGTCTTCAACCTGGTTGATTCTGCCATACTTCGTCTGCTTTGATACACTTAACAAATACAACAAAAACGGTTCTCGAAATAGTTCTTTTTCTATTTCATTCGCATGTCATTTAAATTACATACAACAGACAGGAGCATGAATCCTGAAAATACTCTCTTATTTGAATCTGCTCTGGTACATGGACACTGTGAGTTCCGATGCTCGTTAACTGAGAACAACATTTTGTGTTGTAAAGTGAAAGAATTTTCAAAAGCATCGAACACTTTCAAACTCTGTGAATTCCGGTGCTCAACTAAGAACTACTTTTTCTTGTGTTAGGTAAATGGATTCAGCGTTTAACGATTTAAAACTTGTCGAAAAATATTGTTTACCTCCCTTTAATGTAATTACCTACCCTTAATATACAAACTTATTAATAACAGCACAGTATAAGCATCTGCATAATTATATAATATATTAATGCATACACAGTATACAATCGTAAATAAGTGCTGAAAAAGAAAATATCTTTGGTGATTTGAGTTGTTACTTTAAAATGTTGCGTCGTCAAATTAAATACAGTTATGAGCTGAAAGTCGTAATCGTTCGAAACTTGAGCGACTACGCGACATTTTGGAAACTCAAACAGAAGAGTTTAATTAAAAACGATCGTCACCGTCTGACATTTAACCGGTACGATCACTGATTGGTACGTAACCCGGGCTGTTGTTGGTCGATATGATAATCCACACATCACTCAAAAAGAGTTCCAATAATTATCACAAGGCATCGAAATAAAGTGCCCTGTTCAGTGATTATGCTGTAATTTTGTTAATGGGTGTGACTAGAGTCGGTATTCGGTAAAATTTGAAAAATTGATCTTTTCCCTTTGAATTGGGCAAACTATTTGTAATGAATAATAATTTTACATTTGTCAAATTGCTCATCATCACAATTATGACTGCATTTGCTTTGTTTACATTCAGGGGAATTTACTACGTTTTAAAATGATACGTGTTTAAGAACTTATTTTATCGATGCAATACAAAGCTTATCAGTTAATATCCTAAAAGTATCATAAACAGTTAAATAAAATTGTACTGTAGACGTTACTCACGTGAGAGGAATATAATTAACGCAGATAAGTACATTACACGTTCTTCAACCTAGTTGATTCTGCCATACTTCGTCTGCTATGATACACTAAACAAATACGTCAAAAACGGTTCCCAAAATAGTTTTTTTTTTTATTTCATTCGCATGTTATTTAAATAACATAAGACAGGAGTATACCTCATGAAAATACTCGCTTGTCTGAATCTGCTCTAAGGTGGTACATGGACACTGTGAGTTCCGATGCTCGTTAACTGAGAACAAAAGTGTGTGTTGTAAAGTGAAAGAATTTTCGAAAGCATCGAACACTTTGAAACTCTGTTAGTTCCGTGGCTCAACTAAGAACTACTTTTCTTGTGTAAGGTAAATGGATTTAAGCGTTTAACGATTTAAAACTTCTCGAAAAATATTGTTTACCTCCCTTTAATGAAATTACCTACCCTAAATATACAAACGTATTAATAACAGCACAGTATTAGCATCTGCATAATTATATAATATATTAATGCATACACAGTATACAATCGTAAATAAGTGCTGAAAAATAAAATATCTTAGGTGATTTGAGTTGTTACTTTAAAAAGTTGCGTCGTCAAATTAAATACAGTTATGAGCTGAAAGTCGTAATCGTTCGAAACTTGAGCGTCTACGCGACATTTTGGAAAACTCTCACTGAAGAGTTTAATAAAAACTGATCGTCACCGTCTGAATCTTACTGGAACGATCACTGATTGACACGTAACCCGGGCTGTTGGTCGATATTAACGGCAATTAGAGTGTTCATTATATATTATCAGCTGGTGATTATAAAGACAGCCACAGGGATTTTTAAAACATTCTGAACATAAAAAAAACAACAGTTTTTAAGATGAATGCTCGGAGTTAATTTGCCGGTACTCCTTTGGTCACTTGTATTTTAAGTTTAAAACACGCTTAACGTGCGAATGCTTACACATGTTGTTTTTTTTTCGGAACGCATTCCAAGTATAAATTATTTCTTATAATAACCGGCTGTTATATAACCTAAATTCGCACTGTGTCAGATTAACTCTGGATTGATTTCATTCATTGGCTCCTGTACTCAGTACGGGGTATTGCAAGCAACTGAACTGAGTATTGTTTACACCATCGTCGGATACCGACGGCTGCTGATTACGCTCCTCTCATTTATCACCCGTGGGATATTCTGACATTGTTTCGCATTTTTGTATCGAAGCCTATATAGCTATTTGATTGGTTGCAGGACAATGTGACCCTGCATACCAAAACCAATCAGATCACTCGTAGTAAAGACCGTTCGCTTTAGTGTCCAAAATGGCGGCACCCATGGAAGTTGAGTTCAAGATAGCGTGTGAACTATTTAAAGTCGAAACATTTAAGGACTTTCAGAAAGAGACAGTAATTGCATTGCTTGGAGGAAGGGAAGTTTTTTTTTGTCAGTGAAAACAGGTGGTGGAAAAAGTTTATGCTACCAGACATATCCAGTTGTATGGCGACAAATAAATAACGAAGCGCTATGTCGTGTATTAATTGTTACTCCTCTGATTTCAATTATGAAAGAACTGTGTGACTTCTTGTGTGCACTTGTGTTCAAAAGTACCTATATTGGTAAAGATAAAGAAGATGAACAAGCAATTTTAGATGGAAGCTATGATTTCTTATTAAGTTCGCCAGAAAGTCTTCTAGGAGTGACAACATGGCGTGAGATGCTTAGGCAAATATCATTCAACTGATGGTTGTTGACGAAGTACATACTGTTGTTAACTGGTATGCATGTACATTTTTATTCTTGTCTGTTCACTCTTATTTTATCTGACTAGGACTATGTAAGAAATAGTAAAGTTCCAGTAAGACTATAGAAAAATATAATGTCATGATACTATCATGCTGTCACTTTGAAAATGTAAAATGTACATGAAATTATAACCATATTCATATTAATCTGACAAAATTGCTATGTCTTGATGTTTTTTTATCTTTACATGTATAACACACAGTATTAAAATTGTATAAGAACACATGTCTTGACATATTATCAAAATGTCTGGAAAGAAACAACAGTGTCCAAAATCCCCGTCTGAATTGATTTATATAAAAAAAATCGTAACCATACAAACACTATTTAAGTAACCAAACACTTCATTTAAACCGATGGATGGTCTTTGTTATACAAAGACATGTTTTTCAACTTTCAGGGGAGAAGCAGATGGTGACGATGTTCCTTTTCGTGTCTGGTATGGGAAACTTGGGGAAGCTCGCTCTTTGCTAACATGCCCCATTCTGCTGATTACAGCCACAGCAAACTAGTCTGCTAGGAAGAAACTTCAGAAAAAGTTTTCGATCACCGACTGTTTAGAAATTATCGACAATCCTGATCGTGTAAACATTAAACTTTTTGTGTACAAATATAAAAGTTCATTGTCACTCAATATTCTCTTTGAATTTTTAATAACTTTAATTATGGAAAACAAAGATAAATGTGAACGATACATTATATTTTGTCCTTCTATTAGACTTTGCAGTCAAGTGTTTACCATGTAAAGACTTAAACTTGGTGTTGATATAAAATACATACAAATGTTTTACTCGATGACAACAGACAATGTAAAAGAAGAAGTGCGACAATACATAGGCACGAGTGATGGCACCATTCGAGTACTTGTTGCCACTAGTGCGGCTGGTATAGGGGATAATTTTGCTGGTGTGAACAGTGTTATAAACCTTGGACCACCAAAAGACATGAACAGTTATGTACAGCAGTTTGGTCGGTGTGGAAGAGATGGGTCACAGGTCATGGCTCTTTCTTTTTTTTCAATGCTAAACAGTGTAAAACAATTGACCAAGACATGCATGCTTATATATTTAATGACACCATGTGCAAGAGACAAATGCTATTAGATGCTTATAATGGCAAACCATGTGGAAATTTAAGAAAACACTTGGGTTCGGACCAGAGGTCCAGATAAGATGCGTATTTGCTTAAAATACGCATGAAAAAAAAAAGAAAATACGCATGACTTAAAATTTTGTTGAGTAAAAAAACTCCTGGCTAAATTCGGATTACGCATCGTGTGCAATTTCAATGCGTATTAGCCGTTTATACATGCATATAAGTTCATGTAAACATGACTGGTTCCCGTCATTGTGTCAACACCGGTAAAATCGTAGTGAAATCACCATCTATGTACAGAATGTGGTTCCCGTCCTAATTTACTCCTCAGTCAGAACGGTATCATTTCATTTTGGCCCACGATAAAGGCCGATGTTGACAAAATGGGCTCTCCGCTGCATTGTTGAGAATCGATATACGCTTATGGTGAAAACATTTGACATCATATTCGATAAAACCCGAATCGCCCAACTTCAAGCATATAATTTTTGCTATCAGTTCATCTCTTCTGTGGCACTATGGAAAAACCTTTTTCCTTCAAGCACTTTTTAAATGGCAGCCGAAATACACATATATAATAAACAAGTTTTACGGATACCACCCGTTTACCATCCAGATAACGTGACTAAGCACATGTTTAAACTGTTAGATATATTGAAATCCGGTTTGCAATCAATGAATCTACTTGAATCATAATGTAATGCGAAAACTTGCTGCTTGATTGTGTTTCATATGACCATCACGGTCTGTGCCGTCCTGACCGGAAGTCTCTGTCCAGAAAGCCCTCTTCTTTTTGTGACGTTCCCGCAGCGTCTGCATGTGTTAGGTTTTTATTGTCATGTAAATAAAACAAACATTAATGGCGAGCCAGTTATAAATGGTCGATCTCTATTAAGTCGACATCGTCATTAGTAACACCAGAAAAAAATGTACGCCCTATTATTGACAGTATATTAAATAAAACAAAAGTGATTGCTTTATTGTGTTCAAGACTGCTTGTAATAGCAAGTTAACACTACATGTACAATTTATTATTAATTCTGATCCTTTGAACATAAATACTCCTTAAAATTATCGGATTTTGATTTTTACTCATCAATTAAAAAATTCATGAGTGAAATACCCCTCGGCTGCAAACATTATCTGGAGCTCTGGTTGCGACATTTGTAACCTGTTTAGCAAGAGTCCACTCAGGTAATATGCTTCCATGGTCAAAGAATGGTGGGGATATTATTGCCAGTATGGATTTCTGCTCTTTTCCAAAGAAATCTGCTAAGAGTCGAATTTTATCTTCATCATGGCTGTCCTGATCGTCTAGTGAGAGATGTGAGGTTCCTCAACCAAAGAACACTGAATGCAGTGGCAATGGCAGTGCTATCATTTAGATATCTTAAATGCATACTGTTTGAGAGTGCTGTTACAAAGTCATGTCTTATTACAGAAATATCATCTGTGGATTTTTTGACAGTGCTTTTATGCACATTTAGAGTTACTCCTTTGAATGAAAGTTCATGTTTGTCTGCATCCATTTTAAGCTGCTCATTAAATACACACTGATTGTGGGTTTTTTAAGAGTCAACTCCTTTCAAAGTTGATTACAGGTTGTCAAGAAAAGGCGCAACACTTGCTATATCCAAATCCGATTTGTGCAACAGCAGACTGATTTGTGACAGATACGGAAATATATCCATCATCACATGCAATAAAGACACAAATCTGTAGACTGTCAACTTCACAAGTACATTTGTAGATCCTTACATGCCTGTGTTTTATCGTTTTTCTTTAAGTATGTTACAAAAGCCTTCCAACTGTGGTAAACAGCATACAGAGCATCATAAAATGCTAGCCACCTGATATCATGCACTTCTCTAACTTTTAACTCTGGGCTGTCAAGTACTTTCTGAATTTCTTTTAGTTCTGCATCCCTATTGGCTGACTTCTCAAAAAAGTAATACAAGTCCTTGAAGGCTTTTTCAAAATTATCCTTGAGATACGGAATGTTTTTGGATGCTTGAGAAGTACACAAATTCAACCTGTGAGTCATGCAGTGTATGTTAATCAAATGGGGACACTGTTACCTAAGTCTTGTAGCCACACCACTTGTTCTCCCAACCATGAAAGATGCATCATCACTCCCGAACCCAGAAACTTTTGTTAGAGGTATGTCTTTATCCTTTAGAAATTTAACGATGTGATCATATAGTACTTCGGCAGTTGCTGATGATCCTTCAATAGTAATGTTTCCTTAAAAAAGGGTTGAAGCAACAAAAGAAATCGGGTCAATCACTCTAGCATAAACCACCATTTTCTTGGAATTGGATATATCAGTACTCTCATCTGTTAAGATATTAATATATGGACTGTTGTGAACTTTCTTAAGCATGTCTGATTCAATAACCCCAGCAATGCTCTCCTGAAAAAAAAAGATGTGAATGTTTGAGAAAGTTTATCAGAAAAGGTGCTATAAATCGTGGCCCAGTCTCCCTGGTTGTAACTTATCCACTCTTCATACTGATCTACATAAGCACATTTAATCAATATTAAATTTCAACTCCACAATAGGCACCCATGCAACCTGCTAAATTATATAAATTAACAGCTGTGAACCCTCTTGTCTGCTATATAAGACACACTTGAAATAGCATGTTTCAACCAAACCAAATTCTATAAGAATAAAAGAAAAAAACAGCTTTATATAAAGTCTAACATTATGTTTTCAAGAATGAAACCTAAATTATGCAACTTTTCCAATACTTTTTTCAGTTAACATGCAGGTCTATTACAATTTGGCTTTAATTTAAAAAAGAATGTGTTTAAAATGTGGGGAAATGGGCACAATTTGAAGCACAGACACAAATTCATTATATACCATGTCTGTGAACAAAATATATACACAGAATACGGAAAATAATGGAAACTGCAGTAAATAAATATATCAGCAAAAACTTACCTGAAATTCTTCTACTGATGCTCTCGATGAATAACTAAGATAAAGAAGATGAACAAGCAATTTTAGATAGAAGCTTTGATTTCTTATTTAGTTCGCCAGAAAGTCTTCTCGGAGTGACAACATGGCGTGAGATGCTTGGGCAAATATCATTCAACTGATGGTTGTTGACGAAGCACATACTGTTGTTCACTGGTATGCATGTATGTTTTTATTCTTGTCTGTTCCCTCTTATTTTATCTGACTAGGACTATGTAAGAAATAGTAAAGTTCCAGTAAGACTATAGAAAATATAATGTCATGATACTATCATGCTGTCACTTTGAAAATGTAAAATGTACATGAAATTATAACCATATTCATATTAATCTGACAAAATTGCTATGTCTTGATGTTTTTTTATTTTTACATGAATAACACACAGTATTGAAATTGTATAAGAACACATGTCTTGACTTACTATCAAAATGTCTGGAAAGAAACAAAAGTGTCCAAAATCCCCGTCTGAATTGATTTATATAAAAAAATCTTTACCCTACAAACACTATTTAAGTAACCAAACACTTCATTTAAACCGATGGATGGTCTTTGTTATACAAAGATTTTTTTCGCAACTTTCAGGGGAGAAGCAGATGGTGACGATGCTCCTTTTCGTGTCTGGTATGGGAAACTTGGGGAATCTCGCTCTTTGCTAACATGCCCCATTCTGCTGATTACAGCCACAGCAAACAAGTCTGCTAGGAAGTAACTTCAGAAAAAGTTTTCGATCACCGACTGTTTAGAAATTATCGACAATCCTGATCTTGTTAACATTAAACTTTTTGTGTACAAATATAAATGTTCATTGTCACTCAATATTTTCTTTGAATTTTTAATAACTTTAATTAAAGAAAACAAAGATAAATGTGAACGATACATTATATTTTGTCCTTCTATTAGACTTTGCAGTCAAGTGTTTACCATGTAAAGACTTAAACTTGTTGTTGATATAAAATACATACAAATGTTTTACTCGATGACAACAGACAATGTAAAAGAAGAAGTGCGACAATACATAGGCACGGGTGATGGCACCATTCGATTTCTTGTTGTCACTCGTGCGGCTGGTATAGGGGTTAATTTTGCTGGTGTGAACAGTGTTATAAACCTTGGACCACCAAAAGACATGGACAGTTATGTACAGCAGTTTGGTCGGTGTGGAAGAGATGGGTCACAGGCCATGGCTCTTCTTTTTTTCAATGCTAAACAGTGTAAAATAATTGACCAAGACATGCATGCTTATATATTTAATGACACCATGTGCAAGAGACAAATGCTATTAGATGCTTATAATGGCAAACCATGTGGAAATTTAAGAAAACACTTGGGTTCGGACCAGAGGTCCAGATAAGATGCGTATTTGCGTAAAATACGCATGAAAAAAAAAAGAAAATACGCATGACTTAAAATTTTGTTGAGTTAAAAATCTCCTGGCTAAATTCGGATTACGCATCGTGTGCAATTTCAATGCGTATTAGCCGTTTATACATGCATATAAGTTCATGTAAACATGACTGGTTCCCGTCATTGTGTCCACACCGGTAAAATCGTAGTGAAATCACCATCTATGTACAGAATGTGGTTCCCGTCCTAATTTACTCCTCAGTCAGAACGGTATCATTTCATTTTGGCCCACGATAAAGGCCGATGTTGACACAATGGGCTCTCCGCTGCATTGTTGAGAATCGATATACGCTTATGGTGAAAACATTTGACATCATATTCGATAAAACCCGAATCGCCCAACTTCAAGCATATAATTTTTGCTATCAGTTCATCTCTTCTGTGGCACTATGGAAAAACCTTTTTCCTTCAAGCACTTTTTAAATGGCAGCCGAAATACACATATATAATAAACAAGTTTTACGGATACCACCCGTTTACCATCCAGATAACGTGACTAAGCACATGTTTAAACTGTTAGATATATTGAAATCCGGTTTGCAATCAATGAATCTACTTGAATCATAATGTAATGCGAAAACTTGCTGCTTGATTGTTTTTCATATGACCATCACGGTCTGTGCCGTCCTGACCGGAAGTCTCTGTCCCGAAAGCCCTTTTCTTTTTGTGACGTTCCCGCAGCGTCTGCATGTGTTAGGTTTTTATTGTCATGTAAATAAAACAAAAATTAATGGCGAGCCAGTTATAAATGGTCGATCTCTATTAAGTCGACATCGTCATTAGTAACACCAGAAAAAAATGTACGCCCTATTATTGACAGTATATTAAATAAAACAAAAGTGATTGCTTTATTGTGTACAAGAATGCTTGTAATAGCAAGTTAACACTTCATGTACAATTTATTATTAATTCTGATCCTTTGAACATAAATACTCCTTAAAATTATCGGATTTTGATTTTTACTCATCAATTAAAAAATTCATGAGTGAAATACCCCTCGGCTGAAAAAATTATCTGGAGCTCTGAATTCGCAATGGTTAGCTTAAAG
>VMBQ01010668.1:0-26632 GCA_007657795.1 Dreissena rostriformis | reverse complement strand
TTTGTTATTACACAAATAACACAAAATCTTTATAAAAAAAACAGGGTAGTTTCTGCATTTTTTAGGTGAGCGATATTGGGCCGTTAGGTCCTCTTGTAATGAATTTATTCGATCTTTCCTTTTCTGCATAAAATAACAAACAAAAGTGATCCATTGCAAATTAAGCAACTGTACAGACTACAATAACGTTTTTACCCTTAAAAAAGCAATTCTCTTATTTAAAGATTGAATTGGATTTGAAAAGATATGTTGACGTTCAGTGATATGTCGTTTAAAATAATGTAGATTGATACTAACACATAAATAAAACAGTGTGTATTTTAAAATTGCACATGCAAATTCCCGCCTAATGAAAAAGCAAGTAAAATGTAGGTCTCTGATTTCATGTACTTGTTTCCATTAAATGTATTAGATGCTCTCAATTGCACGTTCAGATTTACGAACATATTTTAGTTTTAATACGAACGCGGCACATGTACAATATTCGTATAATTTAAGAAAATGAGAAACTATCAACATGTGCTAAAACAAAATTCACAAGCGATCACATTCATGAATACCACATTCCATGTATTGGTGATGTTCATAATTGCGTTGATGGGTTTTAATAACGAAGAATATAGGATCAGTGTTTTATCAGAGATTCAGATCTGACATTTTGATTTATAGAAATGATATTAATGCCATGGGCGTTACATTTACCATGACTGGAGTATTTGATGGCCACATATACACGATCTAAACTGCAATGTTATTGATGCCGAAAAAACCCACGGGCAGGCTCTATGGAGAAATATGCAAGTTTGAAGGTCCCACGTTGGCATCGGGTTGTGAAAAGTGCAGCCAGTCCGGGACTCAAACCCCGGAACTCCCGCTTACAAGGCGAGTGCTCTACCGAGAGAGCTAACCGGGCCGCTTACACAACTAATCACCAATCCCGCTTAAGTTCGGTCTTTGACAAGGACATTATATTGCTGAGCGAAAATCGGGCAAAAATGCACAGGATTTAAAAATAAAGTTTGTACCAAGATTACCAGTTAAAATGCCTGGTGGGTTAAATCAGTGCCATCGAGGCATTGTGTGATAGGAACTTTTGCTTAATACCACTGAGGCAGACCTAAAGATCCAAATGCATGTGTATTAAAAGGTTAGGCATTTTAACAATAATAAAATCTTATGTTTTACATTCTTTCTTACATATATAATCAGCATATGTGAACATTAACGGTACTATTAACACCTGGTGCTATGTATCGTTACTTATGTTTTTATTATTAACTCTTATGATAGATGACAAGACAGAACTGTAGCCGAATCCTTAAAAAACATTTAAATCAAAATAATAATTAAAAAAGTAATCTATTGTGACGCTTCTCAGAAAAATATATGTAATAATGTTACCAAACATTTCCAGTATTTCACCACTTAGAATTAAATAAATTGCATTACTTAATTCAGTGTGTATGTTGTTTCTATTTGCAAAGAATCACTATTATTTCTGCAAACCATCTTTTCAAATTAGTGCAACTGTCTATGCGTTTCAAGAGCCACATGGTACTTGGTAGTATGAGGAAAAGGAATCCTTCAAGCAACGTAATGTATGACCAATGTAAAGATAATTAAATATAACGAGCGTAGGGATAGTTAATTAAAAAGATATATGTTTATTATTTGTATTAATCGACAATTTACAAATGCTAAAGATAGATAATTGTGCAGACTTGTGACTATCACCAAAATAGAATAGCAGTTCAATTACTTAAAAGCACGTAAGATATAAACGAGAGCCGTTGGGCTTCCTATATTTTCATTTCGTATACGTAGCAAGCAAGGACAAATTCTAATGCNTTATTTTAATGAAAAATTCCATTAAAGCGGAAATTGTTGCCGACTGCACAGGCTAATCTGGGATGACAAGTTACACACAAGCATTATGCCCATTTTTTCAAAATACCACATAAATATCAGCATTATTTGCAGCATTTGCCAAAGAGCTGACAAGAAGGTCCTTAATTTTGTGCAATAACTAAAGACCAATTGCTTACATTGCACTATTAACTGTATGACAAAAATGCGTTCCTTGCATCTATATGACTTGACAGGTGTATAAAAAAGCCTATGTCAATCCCTGTTACAACTGATTGTTTCAAAGTTTGCCACTATAACAGATATTTTTGTTACTGCTCTTTGAACAGCCCTTTATCTTGACATTGGTATACATGATTTAAGAGATGCTCTGGCAAAATATCCCATCTTTTTCATGATAAACTATTGTCAAGATTTAAAAACAAAAATATTTAAAAAAAAATCCCCCAAATATTAAATTAATTTTGGACAAATGTGTTGTGTTCTTTTCTAATTTTGGCTGTGTCTTTGATTAAATATCTATAATGTATATTTGTAGGTGCAAAAATCTCTACTACTCTTTGATATGCAATTCTGTTTATGTTCATGGATTTGTAAGAGTTCCAGTTGACAAAACATAACTAACAAGCAAATTCATTGAATTGATATCCCCAGCCAATTTCAAAATTTTGTGACAGACGGATGGACGAAATGATAGACGGACGGAATGATGGACGGACAGAATGATTGATGTACTGAATGACAGACGGACGGACAACGCCGATTCTATATCCCTATGCCTCTGGTGGGTATACAAAATAAGCACAGTTCAATAATAACAATTGCTTATGGGCATTAAATATGCATAGAAGTTTTTTTATTTTTGTAAAACAGGATGGGATGGCGTCTGTTAGGGTTTGCATGTTAATGATTAGATAACCAGTAATTTTTCAGGCTTACACATTTAAGAATGCGTTCATATGATTCACATGTGATACATAAAATAACAAATGCTTCACTGCTTAAAAGGGTTTATAACAAAACAGACATATCATTTCTGACAGTGCAGGTGTATTTTTTCCACCAAATGGAGATGCATATCTTGAGGCATATCCTTTTTGTTGGACATAGAATCATAAAAATGTTAATTGTAAAAATATGCAATTTCATTAGTAGCTGGACAAAAATCTAAAACTATAATGTATTAACAGATATTGTATAATATTTATTTCATTTCAACATAACCTGTTTTTTGTGTATTATAGTTCACAATTAAATCTGGTATGAATTTAGAGTGTTTAATGTGAATGTTTAAATTTGGATAGACATCCTATTTGTTAAGTTTTTTTAACAAAATTTCTATAATTTGATAAAGTGTTGGTGTTGTTTTGTCTGTCTGTCACAAACTTTTCAGTGCTATATCTAAAAAACTATATAAGATTTCAACATGAAACTGCATGGGTATACATATATCAATTGGCTGAAGTGCTATGCATAAGAAGTTAACAACCATAACCTTACTTTTTTCTTAAATTAAAGTTATTGTACTTTGTTTTTTTGTATGATGTAACTTTTCTTTGCTATATCTCAGATACTATACAAGATTTCAACATGTATCTTCATGGGTGTATAGATATCAATGCGTAGAAGTGCCATGTACTGAAACCATAACCCTACACTTTCTCAAATAAGAGTTATTGCCCTTTGTGGTTTAATTGCCTTTGAGAAAAGGTACAACCCTTCAAATAACCTTTTCTTTTAGATGAGAACCCATCAATATTCAAAATTAATTCGCCGGAGGATATGAATGCAACAAATTTTCTTGTTGTGTTAAAAATGGTTTCAACATAACCCTTACATACCATTTTATAACACCATAAACAATGACAGATAATTGAATTTTCACAACTGTTAAATACAGTCAATATGTACAACAAATATGCTGGAAAATGTTCCCAGGTTTTTCATGATAAACATTCCAGGGATGCTGGAATACCATGGACAATATTCCAGCCCAATTCCTGTATACCATTGACAATATTACAGCCTTTTTCATAATAACATTTGTTTTTTTGCTACATTTGTATAATTGAAAAGGCTCGAAACGGAGACCAAATGCTCCAGCCTCCTATTTACCATGGAATACCATGGAAAACCCTGGACAATGAATTTCCAAACAATATCGTTTTAGTATAATCTTATAAGCATTTACAGCTAAGAATTTGATAATTGTTTTATAACCAAGTAGAATTTAAATATGTAAGCATGCTTATCAAAATTTGTATGTTTCCATATGTCATGAAATTCCCCCACCTGAAGGGCCTCTCCAACTTTCCCCCCAAAATGAAATAAAAGAAAGTATTTTCATTAGTTGTCCATGTTCCCACTCAAATGGGTCAAAACAGCAAATGTTCTGATTATTACCTATGGATAGATACAGTAAAATGAATGTGTGGGTCAGTCATGTGTCTTTCCTTGAGGTCATGACATTTTACACACAGCCATGTTCATGTGATGAATCAGAACTTGTACTTAGGCAATAGAAAATAAATAACTAGATTCTCATCCAAATTTTTGGGTAAATTGGGGCGTGTGGGTAGTTTTTATGTCCCCCACTATAATAGTGGGGGACATATTGTTTTTGCCCTGTCTGTTGGTTGGTTGGTCTGTTGGTTGGTTTGCGCCAACTTTAACATTTTGCAATAACTTTTGCTATATTGAATATAGCAATTTGATATTTNGTATAAAAACATAATAACCCATCCTGTTCATATAATTCCATAGCAATATTATGAGTGAATTATAAGACAAATGAGGCGATTCGTTATTCAGTCTTTTACATAGGAATATTTTTGTATCGTCTTTAGTTCCACTTTTAGAAACTTTAACTTCTCAACCATACACCTAAAAGCACAAGTCTTTGTTCCATAAGAATTCACTTAATTCTCTATTTATACAAATTAAAATGGTTTTATTGACTGTATTTGATGATTAATGTTTTGTTTTAATATGCATTTCAAAGAAAAGTTTTGTCTTAGTAATTGCTTAAAATATCTATAGTAGCAGCTTTAAACACTGTGGGCTGATATTGGTTACAGGGTAACAGACACGGAGGCGAGCATGCACAGAGATTTCAAACATCCGTTTACGAACACGCGGCGATTTGTATACTTGTTCTTTTCGTATCAATTACGAATGCTGAAGTTTAAATCCATCACGAAAGTATTGGCCAAACAAACTGTGTTAGGATTACCTGTATTCCAAACCCGGCTCAATCAATAGATTTGAAAAAAAACACAGTACGTCATACCCTGTTAAAATTATACGTAGACACTGTGGCATAAAATTTGTCAATATATCTTAGTTACAATGTCTGTTGGCGCCACTCATAATATTAACGCCATTTCATTGGCATCAGCTCCACCTCTTTCGAAAAAGCACAAGTATCCAAAATATCGAACATCAACTGATGATTTTTTAAGCATCTGTTTGATGTCAGTTCTGGTATAATTTGGTGGAAATCTGCTCTTCACATATGCAAAATCATTGATTCGCTTATTTGACTGTCCACAATGTCTAAACTTATTAAGATCCTCACAACTTTAAATGGGTTGCGATTGTATATTTCTGTACATTTATGGATGATTCAGTATTCGCTGAATCGCACAACATTGTCCGTTTTGTTTCAAAGTAAGGTGACATATGTTGTACAAACATATGAATCCTAATCACCTTATAGATTTAAAATTTAAAAAAACTTCCGGTCCTCGAAATGCTCATTCGCTCGTTTTAGTTATGCATCCAAAATGAGGTGGTGCCAGTGAAAATGGCCGTATGTCGGTTCCTTAGTGCCCTAAACAATTATAGAATGTTGTATTTCAATTTCATAGTAAATATTGAGATATGGAGTAGGTTTACGGGAACGTTAACCAGAATGTTCTACACACAAAACCGGATGTAATTATAACAGATTGCTGGTCATAGTAATAGAACTTGGTCAGTGACCTCTTACAATGAACCCCGAACACACGTGTGAAATTTCAATTGAATACCATTACAAATATACAGTGATACGGAGATAGTGCACGTTTACCTTAACAATGTTTTTTAGAAGAAAAAAGGGCTTAATTCTGCTAATTTGCAGGTCAGAGTTATAGAACTTGGTCAGTGAACTAACCCAATCACAACGAACACATGTGCGAAGTTTCAATTGAATACCTGTAGTAGAAACAGTGATATGGAGGAGTTTCACGTTTACCTTAACCAAAGTTCTTAGTACATAAGATGGAATAATTATGCTAAATTACCGTACGAAGTTATGGAACTTGGTCAGTGACCTCACACAATAACCCCGAACACATTTGTGAAGTTTTAATTGAATACCTGTTCCTGTAATAGAAAAGTGATATGGAGAAGTTGTACGTTTATCTTAACCAAATATATACGGTAAGTACAAAAAGGGGAATACTTATGCAAAAATGCAAATCAGAGCTATTAAACTTAGTAAGTGACTTCACACAATTACACGGAGCGCATGTGTGAAGTTTTAATCGAATACCTATAGTAGCATCAGTGATATGACANCTAAATTGCAGGTCAGAGTTATAGAACTTGGTCAGTGAACTAACCCAATGACAACGAACACATGTGCGAAGTTTCAATTGAATACCTGTAGTAGAAACAGTGATATGGAGGAGTTTCACGTTTACCTTAACCAAAGTTCTTAGTGCATAAGATGGAATAATTATGCTAAATTACCGTACGAAGTTATGGAACTTGGTCGGTGACCTCACACAATAACCCCGAACACATTTGTGAAGTTTTAATTGAATACCTGTTCCTGTAATACAAAAGTGATATGGAGAAGTTGTACGTTTATCTTAACCAAATATAAACGGTAAGTACAAAAAGGGGAATACTTATGCAAAAATGCAAATCAGAGCTATTAAACTTGGTAAGTGACTTCACACAATTACACGGAGCGCATGTGTGAAGTTTCAATCGAATACCTATAGTAGCATTAGTGATATGGAGGTGTTGAACGTTTACCATAAACCGAGCATTAAGCGGTAGCCGATGTCGACGCCAACATTTGGGTAAGTAGCATAGCCCAGACTTTTCGGTGAATAGTCGAGCTAACTAGTGCTTGTTACGGAAGTTACGCAACCCCGACGTAGAAGGTTGGAAGCATGTATAATGTTATCATCGTGTTACAGAAATTCTTGGTTCTTAACAAGACATAATATGAGCATGTGTGCATTTAATTAAATATTTTTATTTCCTGCATTTATAAAAACATACAGCACATACATTGTACACTTAGATTAACGGTTGTCTTTGCGTCTAACCGGTTTTTTTGCTTTTATTCCCATTTATATAGCTTCAATACAACTAGAAAATGTGTCTCAGACACTCATGTTTGTACAAAGATAAATCCACTATTTGTTTTACAGTGGACAAAAACACTGGGGGCTGACGACGTCAAAGCGTAGTCCGTTTCTCTTACGTTGAACGTGAGAGGTTTAGGAAACAAAGATAAAAGAGTGCAAGTGTTTGAATGGCTAAAAGATCTAAACTATTCGATATTCATGTTACAAGAGACACATTTGACTGATTCTAATAATGAGCAATGGAGACATGACTGGCCTGGTCGATTTGTTTATAGTGGATGTAAGTCAAATGGCGAAGGTGAAGTGATATTTTTACATCCAAATAGTGACATGGAACTATCTAACTTCACTGAAATTGTTATTGGAAGGTTAATAGCTGAAGACATTAAAATACAAGATATTAACATCACACTTATTAACATTTACGGTTCAAACAAAGATGACATATATGTTTTTCAAAAACTAAATAACTATCTTTTGTCAAATGCTGATAAAAATTGTATTATAGGCGGTGATTTTAATAGCGTCTTAACAGGACTTGACAAGAAAACCGGTAATTTTAATAACCATCAAAACTGCAGAAAACTTCTAACTGATTTAATAGCAACCAATGAGCTCAGTGACATCTGGAAGATAAAACATCCAGACAAAAACCAATTCACATGGCATTCTAACGGTAAATTACATATATTCTGCAGATTTGACTTTTTCTTGATATCAAATAACTTGTGTAATCTTATATCAAAATGTAATATAAAACCTGGATATAAAACGGACCACTCCCTTGTACATTTTAACATAGATAATTTACTTTTAGGAAAAGGACGTGGATACTTAAAAATTAATAATTCCATTTTACTAGATGTTGAATACCAAAACAAAATCAAACAAAGTATCAATGACATAACGAATTTAATTAAAGACTGTAATCCAAACACAATGTGGGAACTAATTAAGAGTACAATTCGTAATGAAACAATACAATACTGTTCAATAAAAAATAAAAAATCTAAAAGGAAGAAGAAGTCTTAATTGCAGAAATCACAACACTACAACAAAATTTAATAAATTATAACTCTGCTGATTCTATGGAAAATATAACAAACACAATAAAAATCAAACAACAAGAACTAGAACAAATATATGATAAAAAAATAATGGATATATTTTAAGACCAAAAGCTATTCATTTCGAAGGAAATGAAACAAATTCAGCTTATTTTGCCAACCTTGAAAAACGGAATGCCGAAAAGAAAACAATTCATTGGTTGAGTGTCAATAACACAGTAATAAAAGATAAAGACATAATTATAGAAGCAGAAGTAAACTATTATGAATCACTTTACAAACAAACTCATATTGAAGAAAATGTTTCTGATATTTTTAATGTACCTATAAATAAACTAAGTGAAGAACAAAAAGTCAAATGTGAAGGCAAACTTACTGATTATGAATGTGGATGTGCATTGTTAGAAATGGCAAATAATAAAAGCCCAGGCTCTGACGGACTGACTGTTGAATTTTATAAAATATTTTGGCCAACATTAAAATAATATTATACCAAATCAATCAACTATTCTTTTGACAATGGTGAACTAACTGCTCTACAAAAACAGGGTATAATAACACTTATTATAAAGTCTGATAAAAACTTGGATTACATTTCTAATTGGCGACCAATTAGTTTATTAAACATCGATTACAAAATTGCAACTAAGTCGATAGCTAACCGCTTGAAAAAAGTATTGAATCAAATAATTAGTTATGACCAAACAGGTTTCATGAAAGACAGATATATAGGTGAAAATGTAAGATTAATATTCGATGTCATTGAATATCTTGAAATTAACAATAAACCTAAACTGTTATTCTTTGCAGACTTCGAAAAGGCATTCGACAGCTTGGATCACTCTTTTATCTTACATTGTCTTGAAAACCTCAATTTCGGACCACAGTTAGTTCAATGGATAAAAGTATTTTACAAGGATATAACTAGTATCATTGTAAACAATGGAAACCTTTCAAGAAGTTTTAAAATAGAAAAAGGAGTTCGGCAAGGTTGCCCACTATCTTCGTCCTTATTTATTTTGTGTTTAGAAATGTTATCGAATTACATCAATGCTAATACAATGATTATAGGAATAATTACCAATGACCAAGCAATAAAGCACACTTTTTTTGCGGACGATGCAACTTTTTTCAATGATGGATCAGCAACGTCCTTTTAAACACTAGTGGAAACCCTACATAACTTCAGAAAAATATCAGGACTAAACTTCAACTAAAAATAAATCTAAAGTAATGAGAATTGGATCTCTAAAAAACTCAAACTTTGAATATTGTAAAGAAAATAATTTTTTTTCTTTGGACATCTGATGGGGCTAAAACTCTAGGAATGAATTTTTACAATCAGCATAAACTTAATATAGAAAAAAACTTAATGCCGAAAATTAAAAAAATTGAAGCCTGCTTAAAACAGTGACATCATAGAAAACTCACCTTAATGGGAAAAGTTACTGTTATAAAAACGTTTTGCATTACCAAAGTTAATATATCTATTTTATATCCATCCAACAAAGCCGGTAATAGATGGGTTAATAACAACTATGTTTAAATTTATTTAATCAACCTTATGAAAATGGAGGCCTAAAACTGACTGACATGAATAATTTCTTGAACGCCATTAAAGCGGGTTGGGTCAAACGATTCCTTGATAAAAACAACCATGGCAAATGGAAACTCCTACTACTGTGTGAGTATGTGTGTGCGTGTGTGTTTTTGTGTGCGTTTGTGTGTGTGTGTGTGACAGCAAGTGTGAACTATTATAAATGATTGAACTATATATTGAATGATAAACACTTGTGAATGAGTATATATATATTATATGCTTTATTACCAATATGCTATGTGTGCAAATGGAACTGATGTTAATGTAAATATCAAACATGGCAAAATAAATGGAAAAAGAAATCATTTGGAATGAAAAATAATCAAATTATAACGACAAACCAACTTCTCTGAAACAAAAAAATAAATATATAATAAATAAGTATATATAAGCGCACAATAGAAAAGGGCCATACTTCTGCCAAATTTGGTCGTAGCGAAAATGCGCATCAACACGCATCTACAAGGAAAAACTATTTTGTGCGATATTCAGTCAAGCGTAAAACATAAGTTGAAAATTCGAGCTCAATAGAAGATAAAAAGACAAACAGAAATAATTATGCAAAAATTATCGGAGCTAAAGTTCCTTCCATTACGATCATTTATAACGGTCATTCAGCTGTAAAAGTCTGAGTTAAATCCTTCTAGCTATTAAAGAGAGGTTGAAAATACAAGCTTTCTCGCGTACGTACGCAGGTACGGACGGGCGATAACGTGCTATGCCTAATGCAGTGGTGGCATTAAGTGAACTCAAACAAACAATATCCCTGAATATGAACTGTTTGTCAATCACCTTACCAGAATTAAATAGTTTAGAAGTCATTTTACTGATGAAACAATTGATAGAAAAATGTTTAGTATTAATCACAGATAGTACGCAATGATGACCTACTCAGATGTATTGTTAATGATTGCTTATTATATATGATCAGATCCTTGTCTGTGTGCCTTTCTCGTCGATGCAATTATTTTGCTTAAACTTAACCACCAATTTATATCTACAAACACTTTAAGTGGAAAGAAAGATTTGACAAAATAGGTTGTTGTTGAAAACTGAATGCTTTCACCGAGACTCGAATTTGTATCTTTTAGTCGATACGTAAATACCCATACACAGTAGATATTGTTATACCTCTTGCAAAACTTTTATGGCATTTTGGACGATACATATATATTAAAAATGTGAATACAAATAAGAGAGACATTTGTGTATTTGTTAATGTTATGTAATAGTTTGAATTATATAATCATAATTACTTGCATATGATGAGTGATAAAAAACGATTTTTATTTGTGTTGGAAAACGCATGGTGGCTATAACAGCGTAGAATAATATACATACATAGATCTCAAGTTCATAGGTCAACTTCACGAACGCTCAGCCTTTTAGGACAATGCCAGGACGTGGTGGGAATGAAACGAGCTTAATATATAATACACTGTTAATTAGCGACAAATATTCCATATCAATATTACTTATACAGATGTAGTCTGAAAACTATTTGACCTAATGATCTTAATGATAAAACAACGTCATGATAACTTGTAAATCATATTATCATCTAAGTTAGAGAAACAACAAATAAATCAAACACACAAATATAAAACAATAAATACAACAGTAATATTTCCTCGGAGTTGAATTTGCATTTTACAAATTCGTAAAAGGAGTAACTGCATGTCTATAGAATCGCCGTTTCGCATGCAGACTCTGAAGATTGTTCAACGGATGGTTGCTGTTTGACATCCGTTTCTGACAGACAAGTGCTCTTGTCTGGTTTAGATCGAAGGCATCTATTAAGATGCAGGAGTTCAACAATACTTTGCCTGAACTGCCTTGACCCCACGACATACATGATGCTCGAACAGCTGGACGGCCTCGATCATCACGAAATAGCCGAGAGATTCGGCTTCGTGAATTGATTGGTGTTTGCTGGAATTCGTGGCAAAATGAACCACCGTTACGGGCATTATAAAAACCACGTACGCCACCACAACAGCATGGCGGAAACTCTAAATGTTTCCTTGTCCGCACGGTCGTTTGTGGAGGCGCCGCCTTTGCGCATGTTTCGTTTCTTCGCTTGCTGTTTGTGAAGTCGATATACAATGGCAGGCGTCAACATAATCATGATTGCCAGGGGTATGATGGAAAAGAGAATTGTACCAATCTGCTCCAATGCTTGATGAAGTTCTGCGTTTTCAGGACTGGGGAAGTTTTGCTTGCAGATGTGTCTCTCTACTGTTGTTGACACGGTCCACAGCCCGTTATATGATGTGTTAAAAACGAAGTTAACTATTATAGCAATGATTACTGTTCTGTTTGTTATCAGAGCGTTTCGTGTGAATGGCAAAACGACCGAAATGAACCTCTCCACGCATACCATAACTACTAACCAGGATGACGTCATCTTCATCGTCCTGTAGACAAAAAAGAACATCTTGCAACCTACAACGGATAACGCTCGAACATCACTTCGGAACAGCTTCATCATGAAACTTTTATTGAATGCATGCGTGACGATAAAAGTTCAATCAGATATTGCCAGCGCTACTAAGACGAACCGAATTTGCATCTTTNATAGGTTCAGATCCTTGTCTGTGTGCCTTTCTCGTCGATGCAATTATTTTGCTTAAACTTAACCACCAATTTATATCTACAAACACTTTAAGTGGAAAGAAAGATTTGACAAAATAGGTTGTTGTTTAAAACTGAATGCTTTCACCGAGACTCGAATTTGTATCTTTTAGTCGATACGTAAATACCCATACACAGTAGATATTGTTATACCTCTTGCAAAACTTTTATGGCATTTTGGACGATACATATATATTAAAAATGTGAATACAAATAAGAGAGACATTTGTGTATTTGTTAATGTTATGTAATAGTTTGAATTATATAATCATAATCACTTGCATATGATGAGTGATAAAAAACGATTTTATTTGTGTTGGAAAACGCATGGTGGCTATAACAGCGTAGAATAATATACATACATAGATCACAAGTTCATAGGTCAACTTCACGAACGCTCAGCCTTTTAGGACAATGCCAGGACGTGGTGAGAATGAAACGAGCTTAATATATAATACACTGTTAATTAGCGACACATATTCCATATCAATATTACTTATACAGATGTAGTCTGAAAACTATTTGACCTAATGATCTTAATGATAAAACAACGTCATGATAACTTGTAAATCATATTATCATCTAAGTTAGAGAAACAACAAATAAATCAAACACACAAATATAAAACAATAAATACAACAGTAATATTTCCTCGGAGTTGAATTTGCATTTTACAAATTCGTAAAAGGAGTAACTGCATGTCTATAGAATCGCCGTTTCGCATGCAGACTCTGAAGATTGTTCAACGGATGGTTGCTGTTTGACATCCGTTTCTGACAGACAAGTGCTCTTGTCTGGTTTAGATCGAAGGCATCTATTAAGATGCAGGAGTTCAACAATACTTTGCCTGAACTGCCTTGACCCCACGACATACATGATGCTCGAACAGCTGGACGGCCTCGATCATCACGAAATAGCCGAGAGATTCGGCTTCGTGAATTGATTGGTGTTTGCTGGAATTCGTGGCAAAATGAACCACCGTTACGGGCATTATAAAAACCACGTACGCCACCACAACAGCATGGCGGAAACTCTAAATGTTTCCTTGTCCGCACGGTCGTTTGTGGAGGCGCCGCCTTTGCGCATGTTTCGTTTCTTCGCTTGCTGTTTGTGAAGTCGATATACAATGGCAGGCGTCAACATAATCATGATTGCCAGGGGTATGATGGAAAAGAGAATTGTACCAATCTGCTCCAATGCTTGATGAAGTTCTGCGTTTTCAGGACTGGGGAAGTTTTGCTTGCAGATGTGTCTCTCTACTGTTGTTGACACGGTCCACAGCCCGTTATATGATGTGTTAAAAACGAAGTTAACTATTATAGCAATGATTACTGTTCTGTTTGTTATCAGAGCGTTTCGTGTGAATGGCAAAACGACCGAAATGAACCTCTCCACGCATACCATAACTACTAACCAGGATGACGTCATCTTCATCGTCCTGTAGACAAAAAAGAACATCTTGCAACCTACAACGGATAACGCTCGAACATCACTTCGGAACAGCTTCATCATGAAACTTTTATTGAATGCATGCGTGACGATAAAAGTTCAATCAGATATTGCCAGCGCTACTAAGACGAACCGAATTTGCATCTTTGCACATTCTTTGATCATCATTACCACCATCGTTAAGATATTCCCAAAGAGACCCATCAAATTCACGGTCGAGTTGATTTAGCTGGCATCATATGTCGTATTTGCGGCATAGGATGATCTTAAAAATAAATATAAACTATTTTATGTCATCAAAAATTGAACCTATCCTCATACATTACAAGCACGAATTGGCATACACGATACAATCCTAACAATTTAAAATCAAGCATACTTTTTGTGTTTAATATATGTATATGTAAATACACGGCTTTTCTGCGCATATAGGCCTAATCATTGCCCTCAAGCCGTATTGCTAAAAATTTGTAAATATATGACCGAGGTTTTTATCCTGAGAGCTAATACTTCCAAAAGTATAACAATATCATATCGGTGTTATTACATGCCTTCAACGTAATTCACCTCTGAATTTCTTATATGTGAAATACAAAGATAGAATTTCGTTTGTCGAAAAAGGAAGCTCTATCTGCCCTTGCACCAAATTAATTTAAATACCTCTTAACTCCCGATTTCGCTTTTCTTGCAAAATATTATTATTTTTCGCTCGTTGTCATGAGGGTGTCCGTCTTATTCAAAACAACCATCTGTTATAACTTGAAGCGTTCTATCTGCGTCACCCATTTGACCGTTACTTATACCCACGTCACTCGGGATCGGCGTCCTCTATACGACTTAAACTACCGATTTCGCTTTTCTTGCAAATTATTATTATTTTTCGTAAGGTAAAAAAGCTATGGGTATAACGTTTTCGCTCGTTGTCATGAGTGTGTCCGTCTTATTCAAAACAACCATCTGCTATAACTTGAAGCGTTCTGTCTGCGTCACCCATTTGACCGTTACTTATACCCACGTCCCTCGGGATCGGCGTCCTCTATACGACTTAAACATTCAGTTTTAGGAAAACGCTAACTGTTGTTTTTGTGCCACTTCCTTTGCATTTTCACTAAGTTTATACTGCGATCAACTTGCGTTTAAGACACGACGCCTTAAGAACTTAGAGCGTTTATTTTCTTTAAACATTTCCAAATTAGTCACAATAACGTCGCTGACGTGGGTAATCTTTGCGTTTGGGCGCCGTCTTCATGCCTCCTACAGCGTCCTTGGGCGACGTAAAAAACATAGTAATAACGCAAGCCCAGTGTGGCGGAATATAATGAATAAGTTTATTATAAGTAACGTCGAAACGTAAAATGTTCTGTGTGCAATGTCTCATGGTACAACAGGAACTAGACACGCAGTATCGACACACCTTCTGAGTATACCTGGATTGTTATACATATGAGGTGGAAATCAACACAATTTTTCCTCATGTTTGATAGCTTCAAAAGTGAAACATTTGAATTATTTATGCTGGCAAATTAAATGTCTTACCCCGATGTGGACTCCATTATTACTCTTTCTCCTGTGTTGAAATCGCAAATTATGCGTTTATTCTGCAAATACAGAGAAAAATATGCTGCAAAAACTTAGAAACATGTTATGCAAATACTTAAAAACATGTGTTGCAATACTTAGAAACATATGCTACAAATACTTAGAAACGTATGTTACAAGTACTTAGAAACAAGTGCTACAAATATTTAGAAACATACGTTACAAGAACTTAGAAACAAGTGATGCAAATACAGAAAAAATATGTTGCAAATGTAGAGGATCATATAATGCAAAACAGCGAAACATATGCTTCCAATGCAGAGAAGTATATGCTGCAAAATAGAGAAACATTTGCTGCGAATGCAGGGAAATATATGCTGCAAATACGAGGAAACATATGCTACAAATACAGAGAAACATATGTTACATGAAAAACCATCACATTGCTCTTTAGTCCCAATGATTTCATTTATAAAAAAACTAAATGCTTAGTTACCCATACATTAACGGGGCCCGTTTTCACCAACCCATTCCTATACTTAAGTATAAGGATTAGACTTCGAACCAAGAACATGTAATGAAGATTTCGAATGAATGCAGGCTATTTATGATGCTTATGACAAAACACACTGTTCTAGATGAAACATGATGTAATTTCAGGTATTAAAAGTTAAGTTAGACATAAGTGTGTTCAGAATAATCTTTATTCTAAGACTTAAGTATACAAATTGGTTGGTGAATACGGGCCCGGGTCTTGCATATGTTTCAGATTAACACGTTTATCTCTTGACTAAGTGAACATTTAGTTGACCCTTTGAACGTTTTCCCACTTTCATTGAATGTGGTGGTATAAAGCCTTAGCATAATTCAAATTGGAGGCACTCGATAAACCATGGTGTTTTTATGTATCGAAACCAGTGCGCAGTCTTGAAATATTTTGAAGGTTTCAGTACGGTGCATCGTGATTTTGAATACGTTTAAGTTTAAATATACACTTTGGTAAATTGATAATACAGACATAAAGGAAAATTCATATTTTAGTGTATGATTGTGTAATATTTAAAGCGCGTTAATGTGTTGATGCCACTGTATTTATTTTCCAAATTATCGATGAAAAGTGTTTAAAACGGTATAGTATTTACCAATTTCAATTGATTATTACCAATCATGAACCGTTGCTTTTTATTCCCCGACATCTACTGATGCGGATGCCCCGGTATCTAACGATGCGGGAGGCATATGACGCTCGGCTCGTGCGTTGCTTTGTCCGTCCGTACGAGATTTACTAAAAATGACACGTTTCGTATAACATTAATATTGTTTCATACGAAGCGTTGATACTTGCATGGATGTTGTCTATGATCACTTTCAACACAAACACACACATCATCTTTCATTATGACTTTGACGTTGACCTAATTTTTGGACTAAGACTAATTCAAATGGCCAATGGATCAACACTTAAAAGGCTTGAACCGTGGGCATCAGCGTTAAATGAACTCGGCATCTTGTTCTTAATTAGAAATGTTATTTTGCAAGTTGGAATATTGTACATATATTTTGTTAAACTGTGATTGTGCAGCTCCCTTTAAACGATCAATAAAACCGACATTGTATCATTACCGAACATATTTTCAAATTTGGACTGTTAAAGGTCAATGAATTGTTGTTATATAATATTAAATAACGTTAAATAACATAATTTGTTGCTGTACCTGGTGTCATCGGTAAAATTTGCACTTACCGATTGTTAAGCTCAAACGTCTGTTTAACCGGTTTATGGCGTACACTTTAACCCATACAACATCATATCGGACATGCATACTTTTAACTTAAATATTTTCAAACCAAGCCATTTGTTCATATTAAAATTTATTACTTTATATGTTCGGACACCATAAAGGCAGGTTACCTATAGCCTTGTGTAAAATACTAATTGTGTACGTGAAAAAAGATTGATTTGAATTCGAATGCTCCTTATGATCAGGCACTTTTTCGAAAATGTCTTTGGTAATAACCTGTTCACTTCTTTATAACGTATTACGTTTCCGACAGTTTTGTAAACATGCTTGTGTTTTTTCTTCAAAAGATTAGAACATCTAAAAAATAATTATAAGTATGTGAACATATGCCATTACTTTTGAAATGCGTCGAAAGACGTTGTCAACATGGGTGCACAGAGCGTGCATAGAAACAATAAAAAAAAAAACTGCCGAACCCAGGTCTGGTGCAACCCGGATTATTTTGCTGAATTGACCCATGAAAATGAAACGTGTATTATCTCCTGTAAAATATCCATCCAACGTGTTTTTGCTGACAAGATATTGAACCAAATCGTTGTCTTGTATCTTGACCTTAATTCGCTCTTCGAAAATGGATTTATAGTTTTGCTTTTTCAGTTTGTAAAACCAATTCATGAATATTATATTACCAACAATTACAGAAGGTAGCATATTAAGATACATGATACGGTATGAAATTTATTAGTACAGGAAAGAAATAATAAAAAGGCGGGTTTTCAAATAGGGCTAATAAGCGTGTGATATTTATTTCATAGTACCACATAAACATTTATTAATAAAGTAATAATACGAACAAAAATCTAAGCCATGGCATAAAAGAACACGTTATGTTACATTAATTGTAAAATAGTACAATTCGTTCACCGGGGTTGAATCATAATTTACAATGTCTACAACGAGATAAGGGTCAATTAAATGCGTCATGTTATAAAAGCGTCATTGAAAATTTCGAAATCTGCTTCAATTGAACTGTTTCTATTATAGCTACCAGACTCACAATCGTAACAAATAAAGATTATATCAGTCACATCTTAGTGGTTTTGAATAACAATTATGTTTGTGAAGTTATCTTTAATATAACCTCTATTTCTTTATTTCATTTGACTTAAATCAAATAATAAAGCATTATTTATTATGTTATCGTTTGGTTCTGATCATCTTCGAGTGGAAACCGAAAATACATATCCGGTTTAATATTTCAAACATACATTCTACGTATTATTTCATTAGACAATAACACACGGCAGAGCTGGGCCGGACGTCTGTAATCGGCCCGCTGCCGACATAACGGGCCGAGGGCCTTTGGCCCGAAGGCCATTATGCGGCTAGGGCTGATTATAGACGTCCGGCCCAGCTCTGCCGTGTGTTATCGTTTATATTACATATCTTCCTATATTTTTCCTTCACTTAAATTTATTACCGAACCAGCTTTCCGTACTTTTATTTTCATTCATCTGATTACGCAATATATGACGTATCTCGTATAACGTATCGTACAGTTACCGTCTTTCAAACCTCACCAGCTTTCGAACCTTTTTCTATTTTTCCGTTTACAGCGCATGCGCGAGCGTTTACGCGTCATCAATATGTGTGTACCGGTGCTTTTGTTTACAAACCAGACGACCGTTAAAATGCGATATAAACAGGTAAAATGTTCACACATTTTGAAAAAAAAAACAACTTTTTTTTAAACAAAGAATATAATAAAACAGCAATCAATAAAACACTAAGTAGTGTTGTTTCCGGGTAAGAAATTACCCGATCAGACATATATCAGGAAATTGTCAGCAAAGCACAGTTCCAGCCACTATGTGAACCACCAGCATCCAAGAAGCGCAAAAACAACACCAACCTGAACATCTGTAAAAGGTCTGTCAGCTCAAAAAAACAAACAATCCTGTTCTTACCCCATTCCAGAACCTGTTCCTGGTCCATCACACATACACTTTCAGTCAGATTCATATTCTGATAAACTGAAAAAGTGTGTGTCCCTTGTGATCACTTAATGGGCACAGTGTGACTTCAATGGCTTCAAACATTGGAAACATCTCATATATTGCTCAAGCAGCGAGTCATTCGGCGTAATGACATAGTCACCTGCCCTTGTCATTGCCAATCAAGCACTGAAGAATAAAAGCATCAGTATAAACATGATCTGTTAAGTAGTTAAATATTTAAAGTTATTAACTGTTTCGAGTTTTATTGTTTTGGACCAAAAGGTATGAACTATTCAGTAATTGTGTACATGGTTGGAAAGCAGGTGCTCTTAGAAGGCGGCCATATTGGATTTTTTGTGAAAGGGTGGTGGAAACTACCTAGTATATTTCAAAGTTATGATTTTGGATACTTAAATCCATTCAGGTATGTAGCAAATATTATATTGTTTGGATGCATTGTTTATTTTGTTGTTATTGTAATAAAAAACTATTATTTGATTGAATCTAATATTTAGGGGTTCGAAAGCCGGTTCGTCCACGCTAATTTATGTGACGAAACACACCGCTTTAAGCTAGACTCTCTGGATTTTGGTGACAACAATTCGAACGTTGTGGTTTATTTAACAGTAAAATATTTATTTGAAAAGCATCGAACGAATCCAAAACGTATCTCGGATTGTATGTTTGTAATGTATAATTGGAAACTTCAAGAGAAATTAAATAAATCACTCAAAGCAGCCATTCGATTTCGTAAAACGTTTTAAAAAGTGTAGTTTGAAATAAATTAAGATAAAGGGATCGAAAAACAGAAAACGGAAGTGCATATCGTTGTTATTTTATTATTATAAGCATTGAATTAAAGTTGTCATTGAGGTAAGACTGTCGTTTACTAAATTTTTATGTTGGATGACTCCTGTTTAACTTAAAGCTCAAATAGTGTCATCAATCTTATCTACAGTACAGTTTCAATTGCAATCAATATTTTTTCATTATTTAAATTGTGTGCTTTGTTTAATTATCATCATTTTTTATTATTTCCTTGATTTGTGGCTTAATTTTATTAATCACCGTTGGGAAAGACTGAATGTCGACGCCATTGTGTTCAGTTGCCGTCGCGCGATCCGATTCTTTTCTGATATAAAATATAAATTATATTGGCCCGCTTGATACGAATAACGGCCCGCTCATGACGCCATTTTGTTACTTTTTATAGTAACACTATGTTATATTATCTGATACAGAACGAGCGTTACATCTTATGTTGAAATTATCATCGACCAGCCAAGTTTTTGATTATCATCTGTTAGTAAAAATGAAATGAAAACTAATGCAATAAATACAGTTCACCAGAACGGGGTTTAGTATTATGAGTGTGTATCATTTAAAACTTCTTCAACATACAGTCATATAAGTGTAAACTATGTTTTGTTTTATAAATAGGTTCTATTCTTCTTTAAATAATTAATTTATAAACGGGCGCTTAATGAAACATTTATGGCAACGTTATCAATCTGGTAATATTTTGGCTCGTGTGACCTACTTATGCAAAAGACTGGAAAGATTTGAACAACATTGAACGAGATTCACGAAGAATTATTCCTGGGAAGTTTCGTTAAAATCTGCCCAGCGGTTCAGGAGGAAAAGTCGTTTGAAGAAAAGAGTTTACAGACATTAAACCCAAACTGACAACGCAGTATTCTTAAAGTTACCCAGGAGCAATATGTGCACAGTATGATACTCATTGAATTTCAGGCAAATAGTTTAATTTATTTTTTTGAATATTGTACTAGATCTATGTTAATATCTCAAAACTTAGCAATTAATTACAGTATGTATCATTTGATTTTTTAAATGAATGTAATAAAATTACAACACCATTAATTTAAAATGCTAAATTAAATTCGCACAACAAATCAGCCAATTCATTTTCGTCGACTGTTTTATAAAATGTATAAGGGCTTTACAGAAATAAAGGAAAACCAGTCATTCAGGTCATCCTTAAACAATTGTTGTGGATAACCCGACCTACCCACATGAGCTTCACCTACCCAATTTTTGTATTTATTTGTTTTGTCAACTTTATTAAAAACACATTCTTGCACAGAATACATGGCATTTGGTAAGAATTTTTTATTAAGTTAATTGATATGTTAAAAACCAAACACACTTGAAGAAAATATAAAAAAATGACCACCCCCCCAATAAAAAGACAAGAAAAAAACAACAACAACAACAGCAAAACCAAAACAACAACAACACAAGTATCAATTATTCCAATTTTTCTTCCTAATATATTTAATGCTTAAAACAGTATAAGGTTGTGTGATATATGAATGGGTTAACATTGCACACAATGTTTTACTCATATATATAAAGCAATAGATCTACAAGTAAAACAGTTTTCATTAAAACAATCACCTACCTATCTACCGGTCTTGTTTTCCCAAACAAACAACTGTTGAATGATGGCCATAATGTAATTTAATAATATGACAATTGTTCATGCATCATGTAAATGTAAATAGATTTAGTGTACATGTGCCAACTTTAATATTCATTACTCGAAACTGGCTAACATTTCAAGAAACCGGGCAAATATATTATGCAATCTGAAGCATAATTAAGTCCTCATTAAAACTGTTTGACGATGAAACAGATGTAACTAAAAACTGCAGACTTAAAGAACCTTACAGCCATTGTTCTTTGTGTGATTACATGCATCTTGAGTATTTAAAATTAAATACTGAATGTGTATCAGCGTTTAAAAAATAATGCAATCAATTTTGGAATAAAATTTAGAAAACATGCCGATGTTTGATATAACGATTGCAAATATTTAAAAAAACAGTTATTAATAACTCAATGGCTATAATTTCAACATTTATTATTTAATAGTTATCTTATCTAAATTTACCAAGAAACATTATTATAAATTTGTATTAAAATGGCGATCAGATCAAGACTGGCGTTTTGATCTGAGACAAAGGTGGTCAACTATTCACAATACAACCAAAATACTCAGTCATTTTGTTGAGATCATAATAGTATTCAGTTTGTTATAGCATGTATAATGTGGTGACTGAAACAGACAGTGGCAAAAATACCCTTTTTGTGCACTGGAAATAAAAATCAAAAGGTAAATTAATAATGAAACATCTGCAGAAAAAGCCCAAAACATACTAGTATGTAAAATTCTGGTGATCATTCAAACAAAGAAGAATGTACTACTTTTTCAGATGTGTTACCATGGCAATATAATTGGATTTTTTTTCTCAATATTTCACAGAACACGTTCACTTTTTAAATAGCAGCTTGAGTCTTTCTTTGTTTACCGATGCATTGTAAGAACAATATCTGTATGCTGTTAGTAAAATGTGGCTATTCGTGGTATCGTTTTTATGTATCTCAAACCTTATCGTGATAATGTTTGTGTTTGTTTGTTTGAACATGCGTTTTTACACTGTAAAAAATAAATAATTAGAGGACTAACACACATTAATGAATACACATGCAATTCATTAAAAAAGTGAAATTTTATATGATAACCATGGTAACATATGGATAATTAACAGTCCTTGTTTCAGTCCGTTGATAGGTCGTCAAAAATACAAATGATATAGTTCAATCAATGTGTATGGGTATTGTGCATGTATTCATGCATGTAACAATAACATTAGCATTTGTCCTTGCTTGCTTCCTATACGAAACGAAAATATAGTAAGCCCAAAGGCTCTCGATTGTATCTTACGTGCTTTTGAGTAATTGAACTGTTATTCGATTTGATATTTGTACTATTATTGATCTTTAGCATTTGTAAATTGTCGATTAATAAAAGAAATCTTTTTTTTTTAAATTAACTATGCCTACGCTAGTTATATTTTATTATCTTTACATTGTTTATACATCACGTTGCTTACGCATAGACAGTTGCACTAATTTGAAAAGATTGTTTGCAGATATAATAGAGGTTCTCTGCAAATAAAAACAACATACACACTGGATTAAAAAATGCAATTTATTTCATGCTAAGTGGTGAAATACTGAAAATTATTGGTTACATTATTTAATATATTTTTTTAATAAGCGTCACAACAGATTACTTTCTTTTATTTGATTTTAAAGTTTTGAATGATACGAATACACTTCATTCTTGTCACCTATTATTAGAGTAAATAATAAAAACATAAGTGACGATACATAACACCAGGTGTTAATAGTACCGTTTATGTTCACAGATGCTGATTATATATGTAAGAAAGAATGTGAAAACATAGATTTTAGTATTGTAAAAAATGCCGATCCTTTTAATACACATGCCTTTGGATCTTTGGATCTTCCTCAGTGGTTTTGAGCCGAAGTTCCTATCAGGCAATGCCTCAATGGTACTGATTAAACCTACCAGGCATTTTAACTGGTAATCTTGGTACAAACTTTATTTTTAAATCATGTGCATTTTTACCCGATTTTCGCTCAGCGATATAATGTCCTTGTCAAAGACCGAACTTAAGCGGGATTGGTGATTAGTTGTATAAGCGGCCCGGTTAGCTTACTCGGTAGAGCACTCGCCTTGTAAGCGAAAGTTCCCGGGTTCGAGTCCCGGACTGGCTGCACTTTTCACAATCCGGTGACAATGACGCCCAACGTGGGACCGTGGCACTTGCATAGTTCTCCATAGAACCTGCCCGTGGGTTTGTCGGCATCAATATCATCGCAGGTTAGATCGTGTATATGTGGCCATTAAATACTCAAGTTATGGTAAATGTAATGCCCATGACATTAATATCATTTCTATAAATCAAAATGTCAGATGTGAATATCTGATTAAACACTGGTTTCTTCTTAATTAAAACACACCGACACAATTCTGAACATCATCAATATATGGAATGTGGTATTCATGAATGTTATGGCTTGGGTTTTTTTCCAGTACATTTTCATAGTTTCTCATTATCTTGAATTATACGAATATTGACCATGTGCCGCGTTCGTATTAAAACTAAAATATTTTTAGTAAATCTGAACGTGTCAATTGAGAGCATCCAAGACATTTAATGGAAAAAAGTACATGATATTTGAAACCTACATTTTCCTTGCTTTTTCATTAGGCGGGAATTTTCATTTGCAATTTTAAAACACACACTGTTTTATTTATGTGTTAGTATAAATCTACATTATTTTAAACGACATATCAATAAACGTCAACATATCTTTTCAAATCTAATTCAATCTTAAAATAAAAGCATTGCTTTTTTAAGTTAAAAACGTTATTGTAGTCTGTACAGTTGCTTTAATTTGCAATGGATCACTTTTGTTTGTTATTTTATGCAGTAAATGAAAGGTCGAATGAATTCATAACAAGAGGGTCTAACGGCCCAATATCGCTCACCTAAAACATGCAGACACTTCCCTGTTTTTTTTATAAAGATTTTGTGTTGTTTATGTAATAACACATAAGGAAAACATAGTATGTTTCAGCGAAGGAGATTATTGTTTTTATATTGTAAACATATATGGAAAACAATTAACCCAAGGGCGGAACCAAATTTGACATCAGGGGGGGGGTATATGAACTAACTACGAAGAGGACCACCATATGATAGTGAAAACCAAATATTAAACCCTTGACGCTTGCGGTTTCATAGAAGATGTTTTAAGTGATGTATTATATACATGTAATTCTATAAAAAAAAAGTGACACTCGGGCGTGGCCAGTTTTGACCCCACGGGCATGATTTGAACAAACTCAGTAAACGAGCAAAAACGATGTTACACACCAAATATTAAAGCCCTGACCCTTGTGGTTTCAGAGATGATTTTTAAGTTTTCATTGTTAAAATCTCTTTTTAGCTCCAATGACCTACATACGTTATGGACCGGAACAATCTGAACGACTTCAAAAGATGGTCAGCCGAGGATCATTCCTGTATAGTTTCACGAAAATCTGCCCAGCGGTTCAGGAGGCGAATTCTAGACGAATTTGATGTGATAGTTCCAATGTATAAAAATTCAATAGTTGTCGATGGCAAAAGTCCTCAAAACATCTTAAATATGCGTGTCTACTACAATAATGAGTACGTGCATATAATTAAATATTTAATCATAATAATGCGGTGGCCTAAATGATTCAACGCAATACGTAACGTACAAAATACACTTTTTTATTTTAAAAGTGAGTTTTATTTTCGCAATCTAATAATCGTGCCTCATAAAATGGTTTTTGCTGCCATTTAAATGTTGATATTAATTTTTATTATTACGTTCGAGTAACATTAATGTTTCCTTTTGTTTAGGAATATGTATGTCTACCGTGCAGCAAAAACATACACATACATGTATTGCATTCATTGTATCACAGATAGTACGCAATGATGACCTTCTCAGATGTATTGTAAATGANGAACGCAATGAATACCTACTCAGATGTATTGTAAATGATTGCTTATTATATATGATCGGATCCTTGTCTGTGTGTCTTTCTCGTCGATGCAATTATTTTGCTAAAACTAAACCACCAATTTATATATACACACTCTTTTAGTGTAAAGAACGATTTGAAGAAATAGGTTGCTGTTTAAAACTGAATGCTTTAACTGACACTCGAATTCTTAGCTTTATGTCGATAAGTAAATACGCAGAGCATTCACTTCACGGTAGATATTTTCATACCTCTTGCAAAACTTTTATGGACGTTATACGATACCTATATANGGATGATAAAAAACGATTTTATTTGTGTTGGAAAACGCATGGTGGCTGTAAAAGCGAAGAATTATTAGAATTATTATGTAATCACCCACGAAAGTAAAAAAAGAGTTTATCTTCAATTTATATTCTTAAAATCAATTTATAACACACAGTAAACATACTCAGATCACAAGTTCATACGTCAACTTTAAGAACGCTCAGCCATTGTGGACAATACCTGGACAAGGTGGGAAAAAAACAAGCTCAATATGTAATACACTGTTAATTAGCGACATATATTCCATATCAATTTACTTATACAGATGTAGTCTGAAAATTATTTGACCTTATGATCTTAATGGTAAAACAACGTTATGATAACTTGTCAATCATATAATCATCTAAGTTAGAGAAACAACAAANTACAACGAGTACCACAACAGCAATCCTGTTCGTATTGATTGCATAACGACTTTGTACTGATGTAACGCATAATTATGTGCACTTGTTATAGCATTGCTTATTTTTACATCATGGTTTGTTTTTGCAGTAGATTAATGAATTACAGAAATTAAGCTTCAAAAATGTAAGTTTGTTAAAAAAACTACAAACTAATAATATTGCCTAGATCTTTAGAACTTTCGGACATAGACAAACTATAATTATAATAATAATATTTTTTTGT
>VMBQ01010667.1:20000-26651 GCA_007657795.1 Dreissena rostriformis | reverse complement strand
TGCCTCCGGACATAAGTCTGGTTAGTTTCTGAAAAAAACAAATGCTTGTGTCTGCGTATACCAATTTGCAAATTTTTTCTTCAATCACTGTATTGATTTGTTCATTTTTAGACGGGTTATACATTGCTATAAATTAGTCAATAAAACTTTGTGTTGGATTCAACTTTGTTATATATTAAAACATCGATATGGTAGATGAATAGTGTCGAAAACGCTCCTATAATTGGCATCGAACTTGCGACCTCAAAATCCCATGGCGGACATCCGTTACACCAATGCGACCAATACTAGCCTTTGAAGGACATCCGTTACACCACTGCGACCAATACTAGCCTTCGAAGGACATCCGTTACACCACTTCGACCAATACTAGCCTTCGAAGGACATCCGTTACACCACTGCGACCAATACTAGCCTTCGAAATTTCTTCTTTTCTGGACGTTGCGATGGAGCCCAACAACCCAATCGTGTTGGTGCTGCTTCTCATTCTACAAAAAGCATCGCTCTGTGAAAAGGGGGTTTAATGCATGTGCGTAAAGTGTCGTCCAAGATTAGTCTGTTCAGTCCGCACAGCCTAATAAGGGAAGACACTTTCCGCTATTAATGTATTTTTCGTTTAAAGGAAAACTTTACGCACATGCATTAAACCCACTTTTCACATGCGAGGCTCAGATGAATTAATGACATACTTTTAATAAATATAATGAATTGTGTAAAAAATTATATTTCATTGTATGTTTTATACACATATGCGTCGCGTTCTGAGAAAACTGGGCATAATGCAGGTGCGTAAAGTGTCGTCCCAGATTAGCCTGTGCAAAGTGCAAAGTGTCGTCTCTGATGAGCCTGAGCGGACTGCACAGGCTAATCTGGGACGACACTTTCCGCACATGCATTATACCCAGTTTTCTAAGAACGCGACTCATATGTCGAGTTATTCTACAATACAAATGTATGTCAGCAAGCATGTAAGAGCTCCGGTATACAGACTCTTACAAACTTAATACTTATGATAGATTCTTCATTTAATGATAAGTGGAGAATTATTGATAATTCTCTTAATCGTTTTCGAAATTATATATTTATTTATTTTTACCACATTTATATAGCGCCCTTTTCATACAGTACGTGCGTTCAGAGGCGCTTCACATTTATTCGTAGCTCGCTNACGTTACCACTCGTCGCTTAATAAGAGCACTGATTTAAAACGTAAAACAGTTATAAATGATGTTGGCGGCAATAAAAATTGCCTAAAAGTCAAAAAACCGGTTTAAAAGCCGGATTAAGCGCTTTGCTAACTTTGATGACTGCGGTTAATATATAATTATAAACCTCATTAGAAGAAATGATAGCCATGTCCTGTTGTCATGTCTTTCGTTGCTAACAAAATTAAAATGAAATAAGACACAATGTTGGTACCAGTTTGTGTGTCTCGACGACAGCTTACACCTTTGTGAAACGTCAGGATTTTTGGTTGGTTTGGGGCAAAAAAAAAGATCATTTTCGAACACACTTATAAACTATTTATCTTGTATGCTGTAATGTCAGTGAAATATAACAGGTTTTAAAGTGCTTTTGTTTGACAGAGATATAAAAAATGAATCACGCGTGAGGAGATGTATTTACAGTTCTTTTAAACAAACATAAACGACACGTCATAAACCCAAGGATTATGGATCAATAAGTCATTATCAACGAGGTATGTTTTATCAAACATATTACTTGTTTCTACGTTTTAATTATTTCTTAAACATTCAGTTGTATGATTATGTAGACAAACACTATTAATACAGCGGCTCTCTTTATATGCGGTCCTTAGTTACGTAAAATGCATGTATTATTTCCGGGGACCGCTCAAGGGGCCGTCCATAAAGTACGTCACGCTCCAGTAGGGGGAGGGGGTGTAAGAAAGTATGACCGTTTGTGACATGGGGGAAGGGATGGTCAGGCCACATGTGATGTCACACATTATTTTTTTAAATTTTATTTCTAATGTATTATTTCATTTTTTAATAGAATTTAATAGCTTTAAAAATAATTTTCAATGATTTTGTAAAACATTTGACTCAGTTTTATGTCAAAATAGCATGAAATAAGTATCTCCTGAATGTGTTGTTCACGATTCCTCTCGCTAGGAGGGCTAGTATGCTGTTGCGGAGCCTTGTATTATTTATAGCCTCGTCAAGTCGGAAGCCCGTACTGCATAAATATGTAGCATGTGCAAAAAAAAAATTGCATAATCGGAAGGTTATCTAAAACTTGACCTTACCTATTGTAAATAAAAAGCAGCAGATAAATAATGTATATAACATAATTGTCAAGTCGAATTTTGTAATTTTTGTTTTCAAATTCAATCTAGATTGAGTTACTGCATCAATGAATAACTGTGACAACTGTTGACAATTTACTATTCTACTATTAAAGTCATTTTATTCATGTGATATTAAATTCTTTTAAGTGGAATTTTGATATTTAGATACAGTTTAAGAGTGAATTGTGTTTAAGCTTACATTTTAATTAGATGTTCATTACAAAAAAAAAATGGTTCGAAAGTGTGACATACTTTAGGGGGTGGGGGTCCAAAATNAAGTGTGACATACTTTAGGGGGTTGGGGGTCCAAGATGTGTGACAGTTTGTGACAGGGGGGAGGGAGGGGGTTAAAAATGGTCAAAAATAGCGTGACATACTTTATGGACGGCCCCCAAGTGAAACTGTCGAGAAAATACGTAACTGAGAAATTGTGCCTTTAACAAAATTATAATGGCTATTCTTCATTATAAGACGAATCGTTAATTAATACGGCGCCGTCGGAAAACTTAAGGTATATACCAGTCAAGAAAAGTAACAAATACATTTTATTTTATGAATATAGCTATTGATAGGTATAGATTAGTTTCCTTAAAGTGAGCAACCAAATATCGAGTATTACCGTACAGTATTAGTTCAAGGTATTTATTGAGTTATGACACCTACTTACGCACGTTTTATGTATAATTGACGAAAAATTACATTTTTTTTTTATTAATCAGCGTAACTCTTTTCAACGGACATTTAGAAACAACACAATGCATACTATCAATATTTAAACACTTTCCTTCCTAAGAAATTACATAACATAAAACATATCATTCGTACGACTCAAATACATTTTCGAATTAAAAGTGTTTGACCAAGTCAGCGAAAGTTATAAATGAATATCTATAATTGAATAAACAATTTTTAATAAACTCTTAGCCTTTTAAACAACGTGTGTAAATGTTTCTGGAATATTTTTTGATCCTAGTAGAATTGGTATTTCTGGAATAAGCTNATCCAAGGCCGACAGCTCCAGCGTCCCCTTTAATTCCGCGTTGTTAAAAATCGCATCGATGTCCGTGCCAATATTGTCTGGATTCGCGAACCAAATATGGTCTCCGTCGATGTTGTCAAGAAGTTCGATCTTCTCTGCCGCTCCTATCAGATGGTTAATGACCTTGTTCTGGTATATTACGAAGTCGATCTCACGCATGCGACATTGCGCTATGCTTATCGTCCGTCTATGGAGTCCCGAAACACTTGATAAGTCGTCTTCAAGTTTCTTAAAATCGTGTTTCAGCTCGGCGATTTCTCTTTTGAAGTTCGCCATCTCGTTCTCAACTCTCTGTATGCACGCGATACTGCCTTTTAACCCGTGCAGAAGCTCATCTGTCTTTTTTTGGATCAGAAAATCGCGACCAGGCCTGTAGAGATGTGAACAGTCACCTTTAGCGGACTTAATTTTGTCCACGATGTTCGGGATAAGAACCAGGCATTCCCGCCGCTGAACATCGGACCTTAGTTCCGGGTTTTGATGGTAAATGCAGTCGTCGTCGTACTCGGTGCTCTCAACATTTATCCGATTTCGTTTTGTTCGCGTGTGCCGTCGGCATTGTTGTTCCGCCATTTTCTGATACGTAAACAGCATCGTTATATTGTATGACGTAACACTGATTTAACGTCACGTTCCGATAAACGCCAAAATGACTTGGGTCGGTAATCATGGGCGCCACCTCTATTTTTGCGATGCATTAATAAATGGGCCAATGCTACTTCCGAGGTGGCGCTAGGCACCGGATGTTTTGAAATTTCATGGATAATTCTACAGGGTGAGTAGGTTTTATATGTTGTTTTCAACATATTTCGCATTAATTAAGCAAAACGGGCAATGTAGTGCGATTCAGCGAAGATTTATTCATCCACAAATGTACATAAACATATACTAACAACCCATTTGGACACATGGTGAAGTTTAAAAAGAAAATCGATGCATTTTGCATGTGTGACGAGAAAATGTCCACCCAATTAAATCGCTCACGACATCAAACCATTGCTTTGAACATGTATAAGTTGTTGCATGCACACAAATGTTCGCTTCTTGTCAATCTAATAGATAATTTTGCATTCTTCCAAAAGAGATGGAGCCAATGCCAAGGAGGAGGCGCTAATGACAGGAGGTGGCGCCAATGCACATTTTCAGCTATTTTAATTTTCGGTGCCGACTATACACTTTTTGTTTGGTATTCCAGGTTGAGTGTTGGATCTTTTTTCTTAATTCGATCATAATTAAATATAATCGAAAAAGTAGTCTACATAATGAAGAAACATGTGTTGCAAAGAGATTTTGAAAAATTCTGTCATTGCATATACGGTAAAACTGGAAAGTAACTTGAGTATAATTACAAAAAAAAATGGTACACGATTAAAGACCGAGCTACCCTATTCTTTTGGAGATGTGAGGGGAACAATGACATTAAATCTCTAATCCTGGACATAAGAAGAAAATCGGAATTATGCGCAGTATATTTGTGTACCGTTTGTCCACGCATAGACACTGACGTACTTCCGCTTAATGAATTATTAAAGCGGACTGGACTTTATTACATTATTGATTGTCATCAGGCGTTTGTATTTGGTAATGGGATCACAGCCCGCCATTACTACCATCGAGACGGCATTCATCTCAATGCAAAAGGCACTAGTGCTCTTGCTACAGCCATTACTCGACAACTACCAATAACAAGGCACGGGTCCGGAAACGGAAGTGTGAACATACATCCCCAAATTGCCTCGTTTCCTAACAGATCGCGATGGCAACAGGGTAAAAAATGCACCGTATGTGGACTGCGAAATCACAGCGCCGAAGACTGCTACCGAAATATATGGGACGCCGGCGGTTACTCGTACTTCCATGGGCGCTACATGAAATACAGAGGACATAGACAAGTCATGGCTCCAACGATGTTTCTAATATAGGACAATTTTAACAGACAATCGCATGTTATACAACAAACAAGCAGTATCCTTTCTCCAAATAGGTCCCATACACTAAATTATATATGTATAGAATGTAGTAATAATGTGTGCATATGTGATGCGAGCAATTCTCTTTTTATTGTTCAAATTATTTGACACCTAGTAAAAACAATTTTGATAAATCTAGTTCAAGTACAAATGTGCAATATTTCAAATATTGACAGGTGTATTACTATTAAGTGTGACAAAAATACTGCTCCTAATTTAGACTTCAATTTTTGAAATAAAGGGTTAAATGTTGTTTGTCTTAATATACATCACATCATGCTTATATTAGATGAAATTAAATATGTACTTTCACATTCAAACATACATATTTTAGGACTCTGTGAAACATTTTTAAACAAGGAAATACAAAATTCGGATCTACAAATTCCTAATTTTAATTGTTTTCGTCGTGACCGAGATAATCGTAAGGGTGGTGGCATAGTTGTATATATTAAAGACAATATACCTTTCCAACATAGAAAAGATTTAAATACGTGCTCATTAGAATCGGTCTAGATTGAAATTATGTTCCCAAACACTCAATCATTTCTAATTAACTTCATTTATAGGCCACCGGATTCTACAATGGACTGGGTATCAACCTACGATATCAGCTTTAAAAACGCTATTAAACGAAATTAAACATGCAATTAAAATGCGAGACTGTTTGAAAAAAACATCACAAAATCAACGAGTACAAAAAAACGAAGGAACCGTGTAACGTTTCTTATGAGGAAATATAAACAACAATTTTATCTCAGTAATGGAAAGTGTTTCGACAAAACATATATGGAAAACAATTAATTCCCTTGCACATCTAAATCCTTCCCTCACTCTGCCATTAACACTTGACGAAAATAATACAACCATTGACAGCATTCCTGAGATCTTAGACACATTCAAGACACATTTCCCAAACATCTCTGATTTGATCACCAAAACAAAATTTGAACCATGTCATTATGAAAAATTCAAAACATATCTCAATGATAAACTTAAAACACATTTATTTGAAATTGCACCAATAACAGTATTCGAGGTCCGTAAAATAGTCGACTCTAATAATAAAACAATAAAGCACCTGGCCTTAACAATATTGGTCCAGATATACTCAAACATTGTGGTGATACCATTGTCGACTCAATAACATCAATCAAAAATAAGAGCATTCAAAGTGGAATTTTTCCGGACAGACTTTAAAATGCATATATATTGCCTGTGCATAAAGAATCAGATAAAAATGATCTAAACAACTATAGACCCATTTCCATACTCCCTATTATTTCTAAGATATTTATTGGAAAGACACATTTCAAATCAAATGAAGTCAT
>VMBQ01010667.1:0-15000 GCA_007657795.1 Dreissena rostriformis | reverse complement strand
TAATACCCACAACTAAGCCAAACAAGGTGATAATGTATTGTACTGGTTCATTGTTGAACATAATTTGGATATTGACTATGCTTATTCAAACTTACGCAAACAATACAACCTTTGCAAATAAAGAAACTGTAAGTAACTGTTGATACAGCAAATTGAACATTGCTGACACAATTTGTGTTATTGATAATCACCATTTTATGCCTTTAGCAAATATTTATAGGAATAACAATTCGTCTTGTTTATTATACTCATCGCTTTACAATTATCTCCCCATGTACATATGCATCCACTAATACACCCAAACGTATATTAGTTCGTAATGCGTAATATTTCGAACATGTTCAGAAGCAAATCAAGAAAATTAAGAATTAAAGGCAATTATAAATAATAAACAAGCAAAAGTAAGATATTACTTTATCAAAACATCGAATAAGAAGTGCTCTTTATCGTATGAGCCAGTACACAAACATAACGTCTGTCAGTACACAAACATAACGTCTGTCAGTATACAAACATAACGTCTTTTTCATTTGACCGACAAACCTAGAAAGCTGAATCGCAAACTGCGTTTCATGGTAACATGGAAGTAAACAAGATATTAATAGCGCAAAAACGTGCATTCCTAGAACGCTGGAAAAATATAAATTCTTAGAACGCGTAAACAGGTATATTCCCAGAACGCACAGTCTGATATGCACAGCCAGCAGACGCAAATCAGGCACGAACACGTTCAGATAGAGATTAGAACTAAGTTTAATATATTTTATAGATTTGTGTTTTAAATGGAGGTGTTTGGTGTACTACTTTTTGCTGCGTTTCTTGTCGGAGCGCAATGCATAAAAGGGTAAGTTGCTTTAAAGAATACAATATTTACTTTTATAGAATTATTTTAATATAATCTTAAACAGTACCAAACTTGTGACAATGCGATTTCCGTAATTATAAGTGTTCAATGTTGCAAACAATATTTAAAAAAAAAATAGAATTGGAACGAATAATGTAAAATATTAACTTCAAATCAAATTTATATTTTCAATTGCCAACGTTTTAAAAATCACCTCACTCGGATGTTTATGATATAATTGAAATTGACTTCAAACATTTCCTCGCTTGCAAAGTTATATTTGAATGAAGTTACTGCCGTTGGTTGAACTCAGTCAATTGGCAATTTACTGTAGTAATTTATCGTATGTCGCTGTTTACACTGGCGATTGTTTAAAACTGAGAATTGTCAACAATAAGTATTTAAAGTATTATATTTTAAATCAAACATGTAATATAAAACATATTTCAAAGTGTGAATATGTTTTGGATTATAAATTACTTTTTTTTATACAAATTGTGTCAAGGTGTGTGCTTTTAAAATCTTTAAGCATATATTGTTTGATACAAAGGAAGAAAATGTTCGGTACAATATAAGAAAAAGAACACCACACTTCAGACCCAATGACATTATGATGACCAACCAGGCTGCCCCAAACTATTCATTTACTTTAGCCGTCTGCTTCGACCCATATACAAGCTGGAGCTTCCTGGACGGTCACTAATATGTTTTGGGGATTTCAGTGGTGTGTTCTAGTTCTTAATTGAATGCACTTCACCATTTAAAGTTAAGTGTTTTGTTTCAAATATTTATGAAATGCATAGATACTGTTACCACGAGTTGTGCAAACTCTCTTATTATACACAATCTATAATTCGATCTATAAAACATTATACAAACAAATAATGTACTAAATATTATTTAGTTTATGAACTTATTGAACTCACATTTAGGTATAACAAATAGTTGTTGCCACTTATCCGATCGACCATAATTTTATGTGCCGACCCTAAACTTGTTTTTGGTATGCAAGGTTGAGTGTTCGATCATTTATGCTAAATTTATTATATTCACTCAATTATATATATAGTGGTACTATTTTTGTTTCATTCGACATACTCGTTAAATTAACTTTTGATGAACTGCAATGAACTTAAGAAATAATGTTAAATAGAGATTTGGAAGATTTATACATGTCATTGAATATCATCCTAAAGTGGATCATAAAGAATAAAAAAATATAACGATTAGCCGACCTGTCTATCTTACTTTTTGTTGGAGATGTTAGTGGAAAGAAATACGTTCTTAGTCTTAGGTCTATTTGTTACCTGGTGTTTTAATGCAATGTTCGTCGAAAAGCTCAAGCATCTCATTTTATCAGCAAGTATTGCAAGAGGCGAATGTCTGTTATCGGTGCAAAGCATAGATAAGAGCAGCACTTCAGTTTGAATTACACAGAGGAAACTGGCATCTGTTTTCATCCTCGAGTGCGTACTTGAATCTGAGATAATTTGGACATGTATAGATCCGGACGGAGACTTCGTAATATCGCTTGTGTTTAGGATTCATTAAACATACAAATACTAGCGAATAAGATCATACCATTACAGTATTTGCAGCGTATTATTGTTTTTTTTTTATCATACGTACGGTTTTATTTAAAAAAAAAACATATATCAGTGTTCATATAAATTAGATATTTATATCAGAACTCAAAGCATTGTTATTTAAAAGCGCCATGTCAGGACACATCGTCAGTGTCGTCTGCTTCGTCACCGTCCTGATGACATCACATGACGTAAACGGACAGACGCATGATGTGGCACAGCTGAACACAAAACTGGATTACATCAAGAGTTCCATCGATGGCAAAATCGCCGACATCCGGCTCGAGATCATGGGACTGAAGAGCAATGGGTCCATTATTGGTAAGGAAATAACAGCAGATGAATATAAATAATAGTTTAATCATAAAGAACTTATTTTAATGCCACGTGCTTCCTTGGGGGCCAGGGTCTTGTTTTATCAAATATCGTACGACAAATGTTAAGTTCCGATTGAGTTTTGTAGGTTCAAAATATAAAAATGTACGGAGAATATTTAAGATATACATAAGAAGATAATACAGAATATTCCGTTCCCGAACTGATTAACTGAACTAAAGTAATTATATATGTTTGTGCAAATCGTATTTACTCTTCCGTTATTAAAATTAGTCGTATGATGGTTTATTACACGTGCTCCAAAAGTGTTCCTCATCCACACTTGCAATTATAATCATTCTTCAATGATTCTGAAACGAAAAATGTATCTGAAACATAATATGGTATGGTATGGAAACACATGAATCGCTGGCATTTGGTTGATAAGACAGAGATCAAAATTGGTGGATGAAAAAAGAAGTTTTACCGTCAAAATAACTTATCTTCCTAAGTTTACTAGTAAATGTAATAATATAAGTTCGTGAAAGAACAGATATAATTATGTAGGCACAGTTTGGTCATAATACGAGTAAATAAATAAAATAATACAAATAAAGTAGTATAGGTCGCGAATCGATAGGGTTTGAACACATGTAAATTATGGCAATAAAGCTGTTATTAGAAGAATGAATATATTAACGATATAGTTAGCTCATTATCAGAGTACAGCTAGAGAATTGAACACACGTTAATTGTGTTTTTCTTTATTTTTATCGATAGGTCAGGGAATTCCAGCAGGTGTTAATCAAAAGGAGATTACAGATCTCAAAAAAAAGTTGAAGGCACAAGAAAACACACTGAACCGATTATTAAGTACAGAAACAAAATGCGAAGAAAGAGTCAACGCTCTTCAAAAACAGTTTGAAGAAACCTTAGCGGCAATTATGAAAGGTTACAAGAAACTGAAGGCTCACGTTCCCGTCTCTGTGGTGGATCAAATACATAACCTTTCCCAGTCCATGATCTCTGAACAAAACACACTGAGTGCGAGGATTGACCATGCAGATGCGAAGATCGTAAGACTCGTTGGTGACGCAGCGGTGAATATGGCAGGTTATAAAGATCTGGAGACGCACATGTCCGTCCAAATGAATAACCTTTCCCAGTCCTTGATCTCTAAACAAAACAATCTGAGTGCAAGGATTGACCATGCAGATGCGAAGATCGTAACACTGGCTGGTGGAGCAAACAAGCTGGATGGCTTTTCGAGAGCGATTGGAGAGCTGAAAACAAGGACTGACAAGTGCTGCACAGGTCAGTACGGTTAGTTAAGTATCGTACAGGAACCTTCATATATTTAAAAATATTACCATCTCATTTATAGACATTGTACTGTCCCGTCGTAATCATCATACCAGTGTGAAAATTACGTTTGAATAACAGCGATAACCGTTGTTGCTATAGAAATATCTTCTGCTTTATAAACTGCCGCAACATCCCTTTAAGTTTTTTTTTTTTCAAAGATGGCATCATAAAAGAATTGAAAGGGAATATTTTTAGTTTCGGTTTTGATTGGCGAAGAATCAGATAAAGATATATTTTACTTGTAGCTTTGCCAATTATATGATTGAATGTGAATTTAAATCAATAATTATAGCATCTAACACCGTTTCTTTTTTATAAAATTCTTTGATTCCGTCAAGTTAATGTTTAAGAATGTTTCACAGGTATATTTTGCCAGAACTATAACGTAATGACGTCACAATAATGACGAATATTCACAGTATACCAATGCAAAGGTATTAAACTCCAAAGTAACCTCAAATGGGATACACATATTAACTCGATCACTAAAAATGCAAACCAGGCTCTAGGATTTCTTCGCCGCAACCTAAAAGAAGGTTTCAAAACCCTTACTCATGTGGCTGTCATTGTCCCCCTTATCTACCTGTGGACACTTACAATGTAAAAAGTTTTAAATTAACACCCAACTGAGCACCTTTGTACAGTTTTCACCCTTAACCAATAGGCGCCGGAACAAAATCTTCTATTTCGAAGGAGTGCTGTATCGAAAGAAGAAGAAGAAGAAGAAAAACAACAAATTATCAATAATGTTCATTATTATTGTTCATGTTTTGAAACAATGAATAACCAGTTTAAACTTCTGTATATTTCTCTATAACCCTTGAAATTGATTAGAATACTTAAATAAGAATGTAGCTCGCGTATGCAAGCAATCAATTTACAATATGCAACCTGTGTGTTTAAGCTCTTTTAATATGTACCTTATGGTTTCATAATTCTTATTATGTCCACAAACTAGGTAAAACACTTCTTATTATCAATCTGGATAGCGGTTTTTTTATATCCCCCCCCTCAAATATTCTAGTAAGCTTAAATTGTTTTTTTTTTCGTCATGCAGATATCTTGTTAACAAACCATTTCTACAATAAAATATGCTCAATAATGTTAAAGTCAAATATTAATGCATATTAGCTAAGAGGGTTCTTTATTAGATGTGAAAATGTAAATTATTTTCCGTACACTAATTGCTCAAATACTGATCGAGAGCTAAGTTTGACCGTGCCCTGCGTATCTTGGATTTTTTTTTTAAGTTGCTTTAAACGACTCCTTAAAATTAAAAACATAATAACGTGCGTATTTTTCTTCATTTGCCTTTTCTGCAGGACAAAGTTGTGTTTAATCGCTTCTTTATCGCAATGCACATATGTTTCATGTACTGCATGCAAAACGATAGAGCGCTCTTCCACAACAAACGAGCATTACAAAGGACAAGACACAATAGTAAGGCAAAGTCTAACAATCGAATATATACTTGTACGGATATATATTTTATATCATATCTAACCTTATTTGAAGAACAATAATGGTAATCAGTAAAATTTAGTCGACATTTGAATATTGACAGGACGGATATTGAATTCAGAAATAAGATTTTTATGTAAATTCAATTATACCTTTTATATGATTTATTTCTGTTTGTGATTCTTACAGAGGTTAATTATTTCGCCCCAATCCCTGTCAACATGGGACATGTGTCGATGGCAGAGCGACTTATACGTGTATGTGTGAAACGTCTCACATTGGGCTAAATTGCAATGATAAATCCCAAATTATTTGAGCCATCATCTCCTACCAATTAAACGATGTTATTGAGGTCGATACGCTGTAAAGTAATGTATAAAATATGGGACAAAGAGACAAATACCACGCGAGCGTATTTTATGATAATGATTGGTTAATTAATCTAACATGCTTTGAAAAGAAGACATGGTAATCAGAAGCTGTATTTCAAACAAGGTCAACAATTGAACCTTGTCAGTACGGATACTGAATTCAGGAATAATATTTTAATGTGTATTCAATGGTACCATTTATATGCATTTTCAGTGTGCGAATATTAAATATTTACAGAGGTTGATTATTGCGCCCAAAACCCCTGTGAACATGGGACCTGTGTGAATGGCAGGACGAATTATACGTGTGTGTGTGACCCGTCTCACACTGGGCGCAATTGCANACTTTTTTTTATACAAATTGTGTCAAGGTGTGTGCTTTTAAAATCTTTAAGCATATATTGTTTGATACAAAGGAAGAAAATGTTCGGTACAATATAAGAAAAAGAACACCACACTTCAGACCCAATGACATTATGATGACCAACCAGGCTGCCCCAAACTATTCATTTACTTTAGCCGTCTGCTTCGACCCATATACAAGCTGGAGCTTCCTGGACGGTCACTAATATGTTTTGGGGATTTCAGTGGTGTGTTCTAGTTCTTAATTGAATGCACTTCACCATTTAAAGTTAAGTGTTTTGTTTCAAATATTTATGAAATGCATAGATACTGTTACCACGAGTTGTGCAAACTCTCTTATTATACACAATCTATAATTCGATCTATAAAACATTATACAAACAAATAATGTACTAAATATTATTTAGTTTATGAACTTATTGAACTCACATTTAGGTATAACAAATAGTTGTTGCCACTTATCCGATCGACCATAATTTTATGTGCCGACCCTAAACTTGTTTTTGGTATGCAAGGTTGAGTGTTCGATCATTTATGCTAAATTTATTATATTCACTCAATTATATATATAGTGGTACTATTTTTGTTTCATTCGACATACTCGTTAAATTAATTTTTAATGAACTGCAATGAACTTAAGAAATAATGTTAAATAGAGATTTGGAAGATTTATACATGTCATTGAATATCATTCTAAAGTGGATCATAAAGAATAAAACAATATAACGATTAGCCGACCTGTCTTTATTACTTTTTGTTGGAGATGTTCGTGGAAAGAAATACGTTCTTAGTCTTAGGTCTATTTGTTACCTGGTGTTTTAATGCAATGTTCGTCGGAAAGCTCAAGCATCTCATTTTATCAGCAAGTATTGCAAGAGGCGGATGTCTGTTATCGGTGCAAAGCATAGATACGAGTAGCACTTCAGTTTGAATTACACAGAGGAAACTGGCGTCTGTTTTCATCATTGAGTGCGTACTAGAACCTGAGACTTCGTAATTACGCTTGTGTGTAGGATTCATTAAACATACAAATACAAGCGAATACGATCATACCTTTACAGTATTTGCAGCATATGCTTGTTTTTTTTTTATCAAACGTACGGTTTTATTAAACAAAAACATATATCAGTGTTCATATTACGTAGATATTTATATCAGAACTCAAAGCATTGTTATTTAAAAGCGCCATGTCAGGACACATCGTCAGTGTCGTCTGCTTCGTCATCGTCCTGATGACATCACATGACGTAAACGGACAGACGCATGATGTGGCACAGCTGAACACAAAACTGTCTTACATCAAGAGTGTCATCGATGGCAATATCGCCGAAATCCGGCTCGAGATCATGGAACTGAAGATGAACGTCGAGCAGATTGTGGTCGGTCAGAGGAACGCTAGCAATGGGTCCATTATTGGTAAGGAAATAACAGCAGATGAACATAAATAATAGTTTAATCATAGAGAACTTATTTTAATGCCACGTGCTCTCTTGAGGCCAGGGTCTTGTTTTATCAAATATCGTACGACAATGTTAAGTTCCGATTGAGTTTTGTAGATTCAAGATATAAAAATGTACGGAGAATATTTAAGGTATACATAAGAAGATAATACAGATTATACCGTTCCCGAACTGATTAACTTTCCTAAAGTAATTATATATGTTTGTGCAAATCGTATTTACTCTTCCGTTATTAAAATTTGTCGTATGATGGTTTATAGCACGTGCTTCAAAAGTGTTCCTCATCCTCACTTGCAATTATTATGATTCTGAAATGATTATGAAACGTAACATGTATCTAAAACATAATATGGTATGGTATGGAAACATATGAATCGCTGGCATTTGGTTGAAACGACAGAGATCAAAATTGGTGAATGAAAAAGGAAGTTTTACCGTCAAAATAACTAATCTTCATAAATTCACTAGTAAATGTGATAATATAAGTTCGTGAAAGAACAGATATAATTATGTAGGCACAGTTTGGTCATAATACGAGACAATAAATAAAATAATACAAATAAAGTTGTATAGGTCGCGAATCGACAGAGGTTGAACACATGGAATTATGGCAATACAGCTGTTTTTAGAAAAATGAATATATTTAAGATATAGTTCGCTCATTATCAGAGTACAGCTAGAGCATTGAACACATACTTGTTTGTTTCTTTATTTTTATCGATAGGTCAGGGGATGACAGCAGGTGTTAATCAAAAGGAGATTACAGATCTCAAAGATAAGTTGAAGGCACAAGAATACACACTGAACCGATTATTCAGTACAGAAAAGAAATGCGAAGACAGAGTTAACGATCTTCAAAAGCAGTTTGAAAAAACCTTAGCGGCAATGATGGAAGGTTACAAGAAACTGAAGGCGCACGTGACCGTCTCTGTGGTGGATCAAATACATAACCTTTCCCAGTCGATGATCTCCGAACAAAACAAACTGAGTGCGAGGATTGACCATGCAGATGCGAAGATCGTAAGCCTGGCTGGTGGAGCAAACAAGCTGGATGGCTTTTCGAGAGCGATTGAAGAGATTAAAACAAGGACTGACAAGTGCTGCACAGGTCAGTACGGTTAGTTAAGTAACGTACAGGAAACATAATATATTTAAAAATATTACCATCTCATTTATAGACATTGTACTGTCCAGTCTTAATCATCATATCAATGTGACAATTACGTTTGAATAACAGCGATAATCGTTGTTGCTATAAAGATATCTTCGGCTTAATAAACTGCCGCAACAACCCTTAAAGTTTTATTTTTGTTCAAAGATGGCATCATAAAATAATTGGAAGGGAATATTTTAAGTTTTGGTTTTGATAGGCGAAGAATCAGATAAAGACATATTTTACTTGTCGCTTTGCCAATAATATGATTGAATGTGAATTTAAATCAATAAGTATAGCATCCAACACCGTTTTTTTTATTAAATTATTTGAATCCGTCAAGTTAATGTTTAAGAATGTTTCACAGGTATAGTTTGCCAGAACAATAACGTAATGACGTCACAATAATGACGAATATTCACAGTATACCAATTCAAAGGTATTAAACACCAAAGAAACCTCGAAAGTTATACACATATTAACTCGATCACTAATAATGAAGACCAGGCACTAGGATTTTTTCGCCGCAACCTAAAAGAAGGTTTCAAAACCCAAACTCCTGTGGCTGTCATTGTCACCCTTATCCATTTGTAAATTGAAATAATTTTAAATTAACACCCAACTGAGCACCTTTGTACAGTTTTCACCCCTTAACCAATAGGCGCCGGCACGAAATCTTCTATTTCGAAGAAGTGCTGTATCGGAAGAAGAAGAAGAACAACAACAACAAATTATCAATAATGTTCATTATTATTGTTCATGTTTGGCACAATGAATAACCAGATAAAACTTCTTTATATTTCTCTATAACCCTTAGAAATGATTACAATACTTAAATAAGAATGTAGCTCGCGTATGCAAGCAATCAATTTACAATATGCCACCTGTGTGTTTTAGCTCTTTACATTTGTACCTTATGGTTTCATAATTCTTATTATTTCCGAAAACTAGGTAAAACACTACGAATTACCAATCTGTATAGCGGCTTTATTTAAAATGCTGTTTACTGACACCTATTTGTTTGGATTATAAATTATGTTTCCCATTACTTCTGAGATTTATATATCTGTATATAGTTTTTTATGTTTCCTCCTCAAATACTCTAGTGAGCTTCAATTGTTTTTCTCGTCATGCACATATCTTGTTAACAAGCATTTCTACAATAAAATATACGCAATAATGTTAAAGTCCAATTTGAATTCATATTTGCTTAGAGGTTTCGTTATTAGATGTGTAGAGGTTAATTATTATCTGTACACTAATTGCTTATATACTGATCGAGAGCTAAATTTGACCATTGCCTGCGTATCTTAGGATTTTAGTGTGTTTTTTTAAGTTGCTTAAAACGTCTCCTTAAAATTTAAAATTAAAGTGTGTATTTTGTTTCATATGCCTCTTCTGCCGGACAAAGGTGTGCTTAATTGCTATTTTTCATGTACTACATGCAAAACGATGGAGCGTTCTCCCACAACAAATCAGCATTACAAAAATACCAGACACAATATCAAGGCAAAGTCTAAAAAACGTTTTTATCATATCTAACCATATTTGAAGAACGATAATGGTAATCAGTAAAATTTGGTCGACATCTGAATCATGACAGCACGAATATTGAATTCAGAAATAAGATTTTGATGTAAATTCAATTACACCTTTTATATGATTTATTTCTGTGTGTGATTCTTACAAAGGTTAATTATTGCGCCCAAACCCTTGTGAACATGGGACATGTGTCAATGGCAAAGCGACTTAGACGTGTATGTATGAAACGTTTCACATTGGGCGCAATAACAATGATAAATCCAAAATTATTTGAGCCATCATCTCTAACCAATAAAACGGTGTTATAAAGGTTGATACGCTGTAAAGTAATGTATAAAATATGGGACAAAGTCAAAAAAAACGCGAGCGTATTTTGTGATTAATGATTGGTTAATTAATCTAACATGCTTTGAAAAGAAGACATGGTAATCAGAAGCTGTATTTTAAACAAGGTCGACAATTGAACCTTGTCAGCACGGATACAGAATTCAGGAATAATATTTTAATGTGTATTCAATGGTACCATTTATATGCATTTTCAGTGTACGAATATTAAATATTTACAGAGGTTGATTATTGCGCCCCAAACCCCTGTGAACATGGGACCTGTGTCAATGGCAGGACGAATTATACGTGTGCGTGTGACCCGTCTCACACTGGGCGCAATTGCACTGGTAAATACTAAGTTAGTTTAGCAACCATCTCTTTAAAACAAGATCAGTATTAGAAAGGTCGATACGATGTAATTAAAAAAAAACTCGTATATACTGCACGTGAATGTGTTGCGATTACTGAGAGCCCAATTTTGATACAGGTAACTATTATGTGTTGTGTCTATTTTACTTGGACATTTTGCAGAGGTCGACCACTGTATATTCAATCCGTGCGTATTTGGGAGCTGTTTCAACGGAAGGACGGGATACAGTTGTGTATGCCAACAGCATTATACAGGACGTAATTGTTCAGGTATAGTAAAATGATTAATAATAATACTAATACTAATAAGTATAAGCATAATCATAATCATAATACTGAGAAGAATATTTATGACAGTAATGATACTATGACTACTACTACCACTACTCAGGGTTTTAGTGTGTTTTTTTTTAAAGTTGCTTAAAACGTCTCGTTAAAATTAAAAATTAAAGTGTGTTTTTTGCTTCATATGCCTCTTCTGCATGACAACGATGTGCTTAATTGCTCCTTAATCGCAATGCACATATTTTTGCATGTACTGCATTCCAAACGATGAAGCGTTCTTCCACAACAAACGAGCATTACAAAAATACCAGACACAATAGTTAGGCAAAGTCGCAAAATCGAATATATACTAGTACGGATGTATAGTGTTTATCATAGCTAACCTTATTTGAAGAACGATAATGGTAATCAGTAAAATTTAGTCGACATTAAAATCTTGACAGCACGGATATTGAAATTAGAAATAAGATTTTTGTGTAAATTCAATCACAACTTTTGTATGATATATTTCTGTTTGTGATTCTTATAGAGAGGTTAATTATTGCGCCAAAACCCCTGTGAACATGGGACATGTGTCTATGGCAGAGCGACTTATACGTGTATGTGTGAAACGTCTCACACTGGGCGCAATTGTAATGATAAATCCAACATTATTAGAGCCATCATTTTTAACCAATACAACGGTGTTATTGAGGTCGATACGCTGTAAAGTAATTTTTTAAATATGGGACAAAGTCAAAATAACACGCGAGCGTATTTTGTGATTAATTATTGGTTAATTAATCTAACATGCTTTGAAAAGAAGCCATGGTAATCAGAAGCTGTATTTAAAACAAGGTCGACAATTGAACCTTGTCAGCACGGATACTGAATTCAGGAATAATATTTGGATGTGTATTCGATGGTACAATTCATATGCATTTTCAGTGTGCGAATATTAAATATTTACAGAGGTTGATTATTGCGCCCGAAACCCCTGTGAACATGGGACCTGTGTCAATGGCAGAACGAACTATACGTGTGTGTGTGGTCCGTCTCACACTGGACGCAATTGTACTGGTAAATCATTAACTATTTGAGCCATCATCTCTCTCTGTCTCTGTGTCTCTCTCTCTGTGTCTCTGTATGTCTGTCACTCTGTCTGTCTGTCTGTCTGTCTGTTTGTCTGTCTGCATGTCTGTCTGTCTGTCTGTCTGTCTGTCTGTCTGTCTGTCTGTTTGTTTGTTTGTTTGTTTCTTTCCTTCTTTCTTTCTTTCTTTCTTTCTTTCTTTCTTTCTTTCTTTCNGAAGTGACCAGTGCAATTTTGCTCTAGCCGTGTAAAAAAAAAAAAACATGTTTTAGTTGTAGATAAATCAAACAATTATGTTAATAAAAAATGAGTATGTATTTTACGCGAATATACTAGGTAATGTAAAACGATTAAGAATCAAAATTGTGTTAACTGCATATGTGTTTATGCTGGTATGCATTTGAATATACTCATATTTGAGTTGTATATCATTTGTTACAATATGGCATGCCAGCTGTGTAACCGTTCAACTATATATCCGAATTGTACACTTTGCTGTTGAATAGCATTACAATTTGCAAAACGTTAAACCATCAAAGGGACTTGTTAAACGATTGGTAACATGACAATTTAAAAATGAAGTCAAAAGTTAAGGTTAACATTATATTCGACAACTTAAAATATCATAACTGACTACAAAATGTGAAACAAAAAATCGGTTTGTTAATGGATAATACTCAACTGAAATCGGTACAAAAAGCGTTGTAACGCCGTTCAACAATCATTTGACTTATGGGTCGTTTACTTATACAGCTGTTAAAATACGGTTTCAAGTTAAAGCCTTTATTTCAGAAAGCAGCTCACTACCCAATTTATTAACCAATATTCGTTTCATTCATCTGGTAAGAGTTATTTAAATAATTACTACAAAAATCAACTTTGTCAATTACATTTTTATTACAATTCTTAAATGTGTTACATAACGTTAATACAATTTGATATTCTTTTGTTGAACAAGAGAAATATATGAAAGGAACAATACAAAAAGATAAATGGAATTTATTGGCCAAATGGCGGAATATAGTTTACACCAGACTAGCACTAGAGTAAAATAAAACCTCAGCTATAGACTAGCACTACAACTGAGGCATGTCGCGGAGGCGACCGGAAGTACTGCCCTAAAGATACCCCCCAATCCAGTTGCACTTTTAATTTAGCTTCTCGTTTATGCAATCATCGCCACCAGATAATGCACCGCATCCTATGCTATTTTGCAAGAGCTCCGCAACGGGCTCACATTTATTTATGCCATTCCTATTTCAACGAACACCTGACTGGTTCGGAAATATATATCATTATACACTCGCAATTGCTAAGGCCGACGCAACCGGCCAACTAAATTCTTGGTACGCCGTACCTGCGATTGTCAAGTGCAACATAGAATACAATATTCGCAATGCCACTATTTCCAAAGCCAAAAGGAGCTATTCCAGGTTCCTTGCTAAATGTGTCGCTCTGCCTATTCTAAAACTGTGCGATTTAAAAACAATGAAATCAAAACCAGACTGTACTTAACACTCTTAAAGTACTGCTAAAAATTGATAACGCGTGACTGGTCTTTAGTTACTGCGCACAAAAAGCTGAACAAAACAAATAAGATAACACTCTGAACAATTTCCATGTTGCGGACATTTAATTATACTAAACCCTTTAATTAAAAATACACGAAGAATTATCTCCAGGACGCGAGATTTTAAAGTATGATACACATAACTTAGATTTAAAATCGCATTAAAGCAAAATATGAAGTAAAGGATGAACCAAAGTTATCAAGAAAACTCCCATTGTATTATAATTAAACAAGTGCGTTTTCGCGGGGGATATTAATAGCACGCGCATGCTCAAAAGAAACCCTTACTGAAACCCGAATTGTGTGCTTGAGTTTTTCGTTCGTCTACTGCAATAGAGCAAGTCTCAATTGTTTGAATTACAATCTCTTATTTTACCAGAATCTAATGAGTCTAACACGCACACATGATTAAAATTATAGATTTTTTACATTAAAAATCGACACAATTTGCAGTATACATATATCTGAATTGCTCGCAAAATGTACTAAGTAAACAATTAAATATAATAGAAACAGGTCTCATTTAAAATGATAAATTCACTGTTTGGATTTTCTCCCTTGAAAAATAATATTCTTCTTTCCACAAAGATCTATAAAAAAACATGCCTATGTATAGATACTTATTAGAACTGACATTGGAAACAAATTATAAATTTATTTACGCACGAAAAAAGCGACATATTTCACCATCAAATTACTGTATTTTTGTCATTTTAACGTTAATATTAAGAAAAGTTTCATCTTAACTATTATTTGTTTCCAAATACTGAATTTATATAAATGTCCGGTAAATACTTCTGTACAGTGGACAAATTACCTCCCTTTAATAACCCCATATACGGCTCTCGTACATACGGATGCACACATAAACAAGAGCACCGCCTAGCGGGTGCAGACCGCTCATCTATTTGTCAAAGTAT
>VMBQ01010666.1:14164-26550 GCA_007657795.1 Dreissena rostriformis | reverse complement strand
CATTGATAAACAAACCACCCAATCATTCAATAAGAAAAGCCCATTCAAAATAATAATGAAGTCCTTACAAGCTAATGCATGTACCATAAAAATGCGAATATAATACGCACTTTTTTACCTGCCAATTTTTTCTGGGCCTCTTGTTTGTTACAGCCTGTAGAGTGATTCAGGCCCTCATGGGCCTCTTGTTTGTTATAGCCAGTAGAGCGATTCAGGCCCTCATGGGCCTCTTTTGTTTGTTTTCTAATTCATAATGCTTACAACCGTTTAAAGGCCATTCCTTCATCTCTTGTAACAAAACGGCCATTCCTTCATCTCTTGTAACAAAACAGTGTCTTTTTGACCATTAAAGAATACATCAAGAAAGAGGTACTCAAGTCTCTAATGAAAGTCTCTAATGAAAGTATATTCCAATAGGTATTTTTTAACATTTTTTCTCAAATCAGAAAGCTCCTGACCATGTTCCCAAACCAGTGAATACACTTCCACTGAAGATACCGCTCCATTTATGACTTGATGTTTATAAATAAATTTCAACTTTCTTTCATTGCAGCATGCTTTCCATTTCCACTGCATTTCTCGCTGGCTGAAGACCAGGCAGGTGTGTCCTCTTGACAACAGGGAGTGGGAATTCCAGAAGTACGTAGCATCCAGCATGTCTTATATGAGTCTCCTGGGTAAACTGGGCTTATTGCAAGTGCGTTAAGTGTCGTCCCAGATAAACCTGTGCAGTCCCCTCAGGCTAATCTGGGATGACACTTTCTGCCTAAACTGAATTTGGTTACGAAGAGAGTTCCTTTTAAAGGAAAAATTTCTAAGAAGCGGAAAAATGTCATCCCTGATTAGCCTTTGCAGACTGCTCAGGCTAATCTGGGACAACACTTTTCGCTCATGCATAAAGCCCATTTTTTCTTGAACGTGGCTCGAATTATCATTTTATTTTGGTCGAGTGTGAAACTGTTGTATGTGCTGGATGTTTCTTTATTAGATACGGTAAAATAAATGCTCCAACTCTCGACAAAAATCTTGGTTTTAGATTCAGTTTCTGTATCCAAATTTCATACTCTCATTACCTGTTGCAAATTAACAAGGAATTTACTTTTTTGCACATACAATTTTGGAAAGTTATTGTATTTATGTATACTCAATTTCTAGGTTTGTTCTACTTAAAAAACAATTTCTATTTCTTGACTCTAAGCTGTGGCGATCTGAAATGTTATTTTTAGCTAATCTATTTTTTGAAAAAAAAAAATGAGCTATTGTCATTAGCTGAGCGTCAGCGTCCGGTTAAGTTTTGTGTTAAGGTCCACTTTTCTCATAAAGTATCAAACCTATTGCATTCAAACTTGGTACACTTACTAACTATCACGAGGGGACTGGGCAGGCAAAGTAAGATAACTCTGGCTGGCATTTTGACATAATTATGTGCCCTTTTTATACTTAGAAAATTGAACATTTGGTTAAGTTTTGTGTTAAGGTCCACTTTATTCCTAAAGTATCAAAGCTATTGCTTTCAGACTTGCAACACTTAATAACTATCGTAAGGGGACTGTGCAGGCAAAGTTATGTAACTCTGACTGGCATTTTGACATAATAATGGCCCCTTTTATACTTAGAAAATTGAAAATTTGGTTATGTTTTGTGTTTAGGTCCACTTTATTCCTAAAGTACAAAGCTATTGCTTTCATACTTGCAACACTTACTAACTATCATAAGGGGACTGTGCAGGCAAAGTTATGTAACTCTGACTGGCATTTTGACAGAATTATGGCCCCTTTTATACTTAGAAAATTGAAAATTTGGTTAAGTTTTGTGTTTAGGTCCACTTTACTCCTAAAGTATCATAGCTATTGCGTTCAGACTTAGAACATTTGCTAAATATCATAAGGGGACTGGGCAGGCAAAGTTNACAAGCTCTTCAACTCTTTCTGCTGATCTGATGGTCACAAGCTCTTCAACTCTTTCTGCTGATCTGATGGTCACAAGCTCTTCAACTCTTTCTGCTGATCTGATGGTCACAAGCTCTTCAACTCTTTCTGCTGATCTGATGGTCACAAGCTCTTCAACTCTTTCTGCTGATCTGATGGTCACAAGCTCTTCAACTCTTTCTGCTGATCTGATGGTCACAAGCTCTTCAACTCTTTCTGCTGATCTGATGGTCACAAGCTCTTCAACTCTTTCTGCTGATCTGATGGTCACAAGCTCTTCAACTCTTTCTGCTGATCTGATGGTCACAAGCTCTTCAACTCTTTCTGCTGATCTGATGGTCACAAGCTCTTCAACTCTTTCTGCTGATCTGATGGTCACAAGCTCTTCAACTCTTTCTGCTGATCTGATGGTCACAAGCTCTTCAACTCTTTCTGCTGATCTGATGGTCACAAGCTCTTCAACTCTTTCTGCTGATCTGATGGTCACAAGCTCTTCAACTCTTTCTGCTGATCTGATGGTCACAAGCTCTTCAACTCTTTCTGCTGATCTGATGGTCACAAGCTCTTCAACTCTTTCTGCTGATCTGATGGTCACAAGCTCTTCAACTCTTTCTGCTGATCTGATGGTCACAAGCTCTTCAACTCTTTCTGCTGATCTGATGGTCACAAGCTCTTCAACTCTTTCTGCTGATCTGATGGTCACAAGCTCTTCAACTCTTTCTGCTGATCTGATGGTCACAAGCTCTTCAACTCTTTCTGCTGATCTGATGGTCACAAGCTCTTCAACTCTTTCTGCTGATCTGATGGTCACAAGCTCTTCAACTCTTTCTGCTGATCTGATGGTCACAAGCTCTTCAACTCTTTCTGCTGATCTGATGGTCACAAGCTCTTCAACTCTTTCTGCTGATCTGATGGTCACAAGCTCTTCAACTCTTTCTGCTGATCTGATGGTCACAAGCTCTTCAACTCTTTCTGCTGATCTGATGGTCACAAGCTCTTCAACTCTTTCTGCTGATCTGATGGTCACAAGCTCTTCAACTCTTTCTGCTGATCTGATGGTCACAAGCTCTTCAACTCTTTCTGCTGATCTGATGGTCACAAGCTCTTCAACTCTTTCTGCTGATCTGATGGTCACAAGCTCTTCAACTCTTTCTGCTGATCTGATGGTCACAAGCTCTTCAACTCTTTCTGCTGATCTGATGGTCACAAGCTCTTCAACTCTTTCTGCTGATCTGATGGTCACAAGCTCTTCAACTCTTTCTGCTGATCTGATGGTCACAAGCTCTTCAACTCTTTCTGCTGATCTGATGGTCACAAGCTCTTCAACTCTTTCTGCTGATCTGATGGTCACAAGCTCTTCAACTCTTTCTGCTGATCTGATGGTCACAAGCTCTTCAACTCTTTCTGCTGATCTGATGGTCACAAGCTCTTCAACTCTTTCTGCTGATCTGATGGTCACAAGCTCTTCAACTCTTTCTGCTGATCTGATGGTCACAAGCTCTTCAACTCTTTCTGCTGATCTGATGGTCACAAGCTCTTCAACTCTTTCTGCTGATCTGATGGTCACAAGCTCTTCAACTCTTTCTGCTGATCTGATGGTCACAAGCTCTTCAACTCTTTCTGCTGATCTGATGGTCACAAGCTCTTCAACTCTTTCTGCTGATCTGATGGTCACAAGCTCTTCAACTCTTTCTGCTGATCTGATGGTCACAAGCTCTTCAACTCTTTCTGCTGATCTGATGGTCACAAGCTCTTCAACTCTTTCTGCTGATCTGATGGTCACAAGCTCTTCAACTCTTTCTGCTGATCTGATGGTCACAAGCTCTTCAACTCTTTCTGCTGATCTGATGGTCACAAGCTCTTCAACTCTTTCTGCTGATCTGATGGTCACAAGCTCTTCAACTCTTTCTGCTGATCTGATGGTCACAAGCTCTTCAACTCTTTCTGCTGATCTGATGGTCACAAGCTCTTCAACTCTTTCTGCTGATCTGATGGTCACAAGCTCTTCAACTCTTTCTGCTGATCTGATGGTCACAAGCTCTTCAACTCTTTCTGCTGATCTGATGGTCACAAGCTCTTCAACTCTTTCTGCTGATCTGATGGTCACAAGCTCTTCAACTCTTTCTGCTGATCTGATGGTCACAAGCTCTTCAACTCTTTCTGCTGATCTGATGGTCACAAGCTCTTCAACTCTTTCTGCTGATCTGATGGTCACAAGCTCTTCAACTCTTTCTGCTGATCTGATGGTCACAAGCTCTTCAACTCTTTCTGCTGATCTGATGGTCACAAGCTCTTCAACTCTTTCTGCTGATCTGATGGTCACAAGCTCTTCAACTCTTTCTGCTGATCTGATGGTCACAAGCTCTTCAACTCTTTCTGCTGATCTGATGGTCACAAGCTCTTCAACTCTTTCTGCTGATCTGATGGTCACAAGCTCTTCAACTCTTTCTGCTGATCTGATGGTCACAAGCTCTTCAACTCTTTCTGCTGATCTGATGGTCACAAGCTCTTCAACTCTTTCTGCTGATCTGATGGTCACAAGCTCTTCAACTCTTTCTGCTGATCTGATGGTCACAAGCTCTTCAACTCTTTCTGCTGATCTGATGGTCACAAGCTCTTCAACTCTTTCTGCTGATCTGATGGTCACAAGCTCTTCAACTCTTTCTGCTGATCTGATGGTCACAAGCTCTTCAACTCTTTCTGCTGATCTGATGGTCACAAGCTCTTCAACTCTTTCTGCTGATCTGATGGTCACAAGCTCTTCAACTCTTTCTGCTGATCTGATGGTCACAAGCTCTTCAACTCTTTCTGCTGATCTGATGGTCACAAGCTCTTCAACTCTTTCTGCTGATCTGATGGTCACAAGCTCTTCAACTCTTTCTGCTGATCTGATGGTCACAAGCTCTTCAACTCTTTCTGCTGATCTGATGGTCACAAGCTCTTCAACTCTTTCTGCTGATCTGATGGTCACAAGCTCTTCAACTCTTTCTGCTGATCTGATGGTCACAAGCTCTTCAACTCTTTCTGCTGATCTGATGGTCACAAGCTCTTCAACTCTTTCTGCTGATCTGATGGTCACAAGCTCTTCAACTCTTTCTGCTGATCTGATGGTCACAAGCTCTTCAACTCTTTCTGCTGATCTGATGGTCACAAGCTCTTCAACTCTTTCTGCTGATCTGATGGTCACAAGCTCTTCAACTCTTTCTGCTGATCTGATGGTCACAAGCTCTTCAACTCTTTCTGCTGATCTGATGGTCACAAGCTCTTCAACTCTTTCTGCTGATCTGATGGTCACAAGCTCTTCAACTCTTTCTGCTGATCTGATGGTCACAAGCTCTTCAACTCTTTCTGCTGATCTGATGGTCACAAGCTCTTCAACTCTTTCTGCTGATCTGATGGTCACAAGCTCTTCAACTCTTTCTGCTGATCTGATGGTCACAAGCTCTTCAACTCTTTCTGCTGATCTGATGGTCACAAGCTCTTCAACTCTTTCTGCTGATCTGATGGTCACAAGCTCTTCAACTCTTTCTGCTGATCTGATGGTCACAAGCTCTTCAACTCTTTCTGCTGATCTGATGGTCACAAGCTCTTCAACTCTTTCTGCTGATCTGATGGTCACAAGCTCTTCAACTCTTTCTGCTGATCTGATGGTCACAAGCTCTTCAACTCTTTCTGCTGATCTGATGGTCACAAGCTCTTCAACTCTTTCTGCTGATCTGATGGTCACAAGCTCTTCAACTCTTTCTGCTGATCTGATGGTCACAAGCTCTTCAACTCTTTCTGCTGATCTGATGGTCACAAGCTCTTCAACTCTTTCTGCTGATCTGATGGTCACAAGCTCTTCAACTCTTTCTGCTGATATGATGGTCACAAGCTCTTCAACTCTTTCTGCTGATCTGATGGTCACAAGCTCTTCAACTCTTTCTGCTGATCTGATGGTCACAAGCTCTTCAACTCTTTCTGCTGATCTGATGGTCACAAGCTCTTCAACTCTTTCTGCTGATCTGATGGTCACAAGCTCTTCAACTCTTTCTGCTGATCTGATGGTCACAAGCTCTTCAACTCTTTCTGCTGATCTGATGGTCACAAGCTCTTCAACTCTTTCTGCTGATCTGATGGTCACAAGCTCTTCAACTCTTTCTGCTGATCTGATGGTCACAAGCTCTTCAACTCTTTCTGCTGATCTGATGGTCACAAGCTCTTCAACTCTTTCTGCTGATCTGATGGTCACAAGCTCTTCAACTCTTTCTGCTGATCTGATGGTCACAAGCTCTTCAACTCTTTCTGCTGATCTGATGGTCACAAGCTCTTCAACTCTTTCTGCTGATCTGATGGTCACAAGCTCTTCAACTCTTTCTGCTGATCTGATGGTCACAAGCTCTTCAACTCTTTCTGCTGATCTGATGGTCACAAGCTCTTCAACTCTTTCTGCTGATCTGATGGTCACAAGCTCTTCAACTCTTTCTGCTGATCTGATGGTCACAAGCTCTTCAACTCTTTCTGCTGATCTGATGGTCACAAGCTCTTCAACTCTTTCTGCTGATCTGATGGTCACAAGCTCTTCAACTCTTTCTGCTGATCTGATGGTCACAAGCTCTTCAACTCTTTCTGCTGATCTGATGGTCACAAGCTCTTCAACTCTTTCTGTATGTTGATTAGACGCTGATTCTGGACTGCCACTTGGTCCTGTTAGAACATAAAGCACAATCTCAACACAATTACAGATGTTATCAGATAATTTACTTATTTACTTATAAATAACAGTCACAAAACTCACATGCAACTATATAATTGTACAGAGTTTTATGCAGAATATCAATTATTTTCTTTAAAAATATGTGTTCCCATTCCTAGTTAGAAAAGAGCAGTGTGCTCACTAGGTTGCTAAGCAACTCTGCCTGCTTACCTGTGCTTCCAACAGTTTGCTCAATAGATTTGGGCTGAGTTCCACATTGTTTTCACTCTTCTCAGTCCCTTCAGTCAGGATGTCCAGGGAATTCCTCTGGTTCATCAATTTCATTAATAACATTTGGCACATGGATGGTGGGCCATCAAACGGTGACTGAGTATCTGCAAAAATGAAGTTTGCTCACAAAATTTCTTACTGCATAATTACAGCTGGACTCCATAATATGGAACTCACCTTAGTCCCATTCATTATAACATAGGTCACAGACATGTTGTCAAAAGACATAGCAATGCTCATGTTTTTAGCGAAGTAAATGATCAGGACTTTTGCATTTCAATCTACCAATACCCATATAGTATGTAAGGAAAACTCCTACAGATCAAACTAACTAACACATCTCAATCATTTTAAGAAACTTGATAGTTCTCACTGAGGAACACACAGTAAAACTGAGAAGATTTAAAATATTAGTTCAGTAAAACCCTGATAATAAGGCATCACGGTTTGTAAGTCCACTATCTAAGAACAAGTCAGGCCTTTCCCCAGGGTCTTTTAAGCGAAAGGGTATCTCTGTGCTCGGATTTCTTATTATGAAAACATACAGCAATCATACACAAGGCGTCAAATGCATCAATAAGTAAACAATTACAATCAATTATCTTTGTAAATTAAGCATAATAAAGGAAGTGAAAAAAACATTTAATTGAGGCCAAAACAAAATGATGTTGTGGTTACTGTTACCCGACTAAGCCTATTATTTTGCTGCGACCCTACATTTTGTTCATTTTTTTTTTTCATTAATATAAATTCTATCTTGAGATGTCACCAAGATGGGTTTATGGAGGTGTCTCTTGCTGCGTCTGAAGGTATGTTTTTCATGGTGGGTGGGGTAAAACAGTGATTTGTTTTCACTGAAAAAATGTATTGGAAAGGTGGTTGTTTCTGTACATGCACACATCTTGAGGTAAGTCTATTTACATATCTAAATATTTCTACACAGGAGTGTCGGTTTTAACATTTATAGGATAAAGGGCTAGGCTGGAATATTGTAGGATAAATGAAACACCCAAGGCCAAAACTCTCGACAAATTCCATAAATTTAAACAGTACTTCTCTTGTCCCTTCTTCTGTTGAAAATCCATCCATGCCAAGGCTAAACGAAACTTTGCACAATGTTTTCAAGAAATGCCTAGGCTAGGGAAACCTATGCTCAATTTTTCGTGTAAAGTCTAGACTTAGTTGGGGGAACCCATGCCCAAATTTACATGAAATGCCCAGAATTTTCATGAAAAGCTAGGTGAACACATGCCAAATATTTCAATTCAGAGTTTTTAATTGCATTGTGCATGTTTTAAGAAAAGTCGTGTATTTGTTTTATATCCTGTTTTTAAACCTGAGAGTTTTAAATTTTGCATGTCAGATAGAGCTTGTTCTAGTTTTAATACATGTGTATATACTTTTATTTCTTGCCAGAAGTACTGCTGAAGAGAGAGCTTATTCTAGTTACATTTTTTTTCTTCTGTTGATGAGGGTATGACTATCAAACAGGTGTTAGCCTTAGTGATAAAGCCATCTTCATTAAAAAGAAATTGGGTTTTTATCCATCAAAATTTACAGTATTTTTCTCTATATAAAAAAGTTTTCTGAAGTTTGTTATTGATATGGATAAAAAGTAAATGCATGGCTCCAGCCAAGTTGAAGCCATGAATTGACCATTCATCCTAATCAGCAGTTAAAATGGTTTTTGTGCTAGATTGCCTATGAATGTATTGGAAAAAAGCCGTTCAACAAAATAAAATAAAATAAAAAAATTAAATGTTTTTCCTACCTACCTACCATATTTTTTTTGGCCCGTAACCTGAACCACAACATTATTTTGTTTTGGCCTGATATATAAACACAGATTACTATAAAAATACCAGATTAATTATAAATTTGATGCCAACCCCCCTGAAACAAAAGTTTGGCTATTCATTCTTTCTAGTGAAGCATCTTTGTGCACACATCTGGTATGTATCTATCATTATTAAATATGTTTATTGATCCTGGAACAAACTCAAATATTTTTCAAAACAGAAAATGCCATATGTGATAAAAGTCTATTTGAGAACTGACCCGAATTGATATACGCTGATGAACTTGAATCCCCACATGTTTCACTGGAAACAGACTCTAGTGCATCCCATCCTTTCAATGGCTGCATATCGTCTATAAATAAAGGACTAGTGTCAATGTCCCATGATTGCTGCTCACCTTGAACCCTTACTGAATTCTGATGACATTCTGAGTCAATCAAAGGCAACACGGTATTCTGTTCGTTTTGAATTGACACTAATCTACACCGATCAGCATCCACTGACTTATTTTTCACAGCTTTCTCCTCAACATGGAATTCATCACTAGTACTTTCTTCACTCTCTGAACATTTTCTTTGCAAATCGAGATCACAGGTTTCAACACTGTTGTGCGCATCTGAAGAAACACGCGTCTTATAACAGGCTACGCTGCACTGATAGCCATCGTTGCCCTCTGAGTCAACATTTTCGAAAGTTCTCTTTTCAGACAAATTCGAAGAATTTTTAAGTTCCAAAAGTTCTGGCACATACTTTGCCTCCTCTTCATAATGTTCATACTTTTCCTGTTTCTGACACTGGCATTTTGGGGAAAAATTACATCCCTTGCTTTCAATCCCATCTGTGAGTTCTTGTAAAACAGGTTTATCAGGGGCACTCTGTATACTCAGATATTCAAACACTTTTTGCTTCTGATGTTTAAGCATGTCTTCTCCTTCCTCAGGGCTAAAGAACAGGAATGATGTATTATAACTTTAAACAAAATATAAATAAGTCTCGCTCTGGAAAAACGAGGCTTAATGCATTCACGTAAAGTGTCATCCCAGATTAGCCTGTGCAGTCCGCACAGGCTTATCAGGGACGATAATTTCCGCTTAAATGGTATTTTTTGTTTAAAGGAAGTCTCTTCTTAGCAAAAATTAAGTCTTGGCGGAAAGTGTTGTCCCTGATTAGCCTAGGTGGACTGCACCAAATAATCTGGGACGACATTTTACGCAATTGCATTAAGCCCGCTTTTCCCAGAGCGCTGCTCAATTTTAAATCAAACAATCTGATGACCTTTTAAGGCTCGTTTTAAAAGACATTTTACAGTTCATTGTTGTGCTGTTTTATCTCAACCAAATAAAAAAAAAAATGAAATTTAAAATACAAGTATAAGTAAGTGTAATTAAATACAAAACATCTCGCCCAATATAATGAGATCATTTTGCTAATTTTCATGATGTCATTTTTAAGGTGTTTTTCCTGCCATTTTCTTTTGTTTATTTACAAAATAATGACAGATAAGTGTTGAAATGAAAACCTGAACCACTCACTTATTTACAAAATAATGACAGATAAGTAGCCTCTTTTCCTGTATATTCATCCACTCAAGAGTGAAATTGACTTTTCCTACTGAATGAAAAGATTTTCAGCACAAGTGAGACATTTAATTAAACATTTTATATCTTCCCTACAAAAGTATGGCAAATAATTTACAACGCCAGTATTTCCTAAGTAACAGGCCAATTCTAGGTGGGCACCCAAGCAATCACTAATTTGTTGGTATCTTTCCTATCAATCTGTTCAGTCAACATTTTTATAGGAAAACATAAAACTTTTGAAGTAATTTGGATATAAATCATTAAATAAATATTCTTATAGACTAATAAACACAAAAATACTGTTTAAAATTGAATATTTTCAGAATTATTGGTATTTACACAGCATGTGTAGCTGATTTTACTTAATTTTTACCTAAATTTATTTTTTCTCAAACAAAAGCTAAAATTCACATGTTTTTAACCAAAATACTACATCTATGTTATAGATTATTTTTTTTAAAGCATTACTAACTTAAGTTTTATCAGAAATATGTCATAATTACCAAAATAAGGGGGTGGATGAATTTATAGGGTTGGATGAATAGATAGGAAAGAAGGCTATTGAAATGAAAACCTGAACCACTCACCAAGGGTCATTGTTAAGGTAATCTAAGACTCATCAAATGACTTTATTTGTATTTCAACACAAACCTAGTGTTCTTTTTTTTCTATTTTGCATACATATATAATTAATATGTCACCCACCTGAGGACCCTGTTAACACTGAGAATTCCCTTGGGTTTCTTGGTCCAAGCGTCACTGATGATAATGGACTGTGACTGGACGTACAACGCTCTATTGAACACATTCTTCATACGGAATACTGTGGATGGAATCTCCTGATCTCTCATAACTACAAGTATTGCATCAAGATGTAAGCCTCGCTCTGGTAAAATGGGGCTTAATGCATGTGCAGTCTGCAAAGGCTAATCAGGGATGACACTTTTCGCCCTTTTGAGATTTTTCCTTTGAAGGAAATCTTTTCTAAACAAAAATCCAGTTTTCAGCCTGTACAGTCAAATCTGGGACAACACTTTACGCACATGCATTAAGCCCATGTCCCAGCGCATGGCATGTTTTATAAAGTTGTTCCTGTATTCATACAAAATATTTTTCATACAGGTGTGTAAGGTTTGAATGATATACATGTATATCAATATTTAAAGACAATATTTTTTATACATATTTTCCTAAATTCCAATATGAACAAGCAAATTCATTGAATTGATATCCCCCGCCAAATAAATTTTGTTTGTGGATGGGTGTAGAACTAAAAGAAAAGGTATAAGTGAAGGGTTGTGCTTTTGTATTTTTTTTTTACTCATTTGTAACTGTGATGGGTTTTCACTTATCTATATAAACACTCACACCAAGTATACTCATACCAAGTTTCAATGAAATGCGCCAAAGCACTTGCAAGATATGGCTTCGGAAAGCTGAAAGCTTATAGTAAAAAGCATTTTTTCAAGATACAAAGGGCAATAACTCTGTTATTAACAGATGGTGTACAATGCCATTTGGCGTGCATCATCCTCTTATGCATATATATACTCATACCAAGTTTCAATGAAATCGGCCAAAGCACTTCCAAGGAATGGCTCCGGACAGCTGTAAGCTTATAGTAAAAAGCATTTTTTTTAAATACAAAGGGCCATAACTCCATTATTAACAAATGGTGTACAATGCCATTTGGCGTGCATTGTCCTCTTATCCATATATATACTCATACCAAGTTTCAATGAAATCCGCCAAAGCACTTCCAAGATATGGCTCCAGACAGCTGTAAGCTTATAGTAAAAAGCATTTTTTCAAGATACAAAGGGCCATAACTCCGTTATTAACAAATTGTGTACAATGACATTTGGCGTGCATCATCCTCTTATCCATATATATACTCATACCAAGTTTCAATGAAATCCGCCAAAGCACTTGCAAGATATGGCTCCGGACAGCTGTAAGCTTATAGTAAAAAGCATTTTTTCAAGATACAAAGGGCCATAACTCCGTTATTAACAGATGGTGTACAATGCCATTTGGCGTTCATCATCCTCTTATCGATATATACTCATACCAAGTTTCAATGAAATCCGCCAAAGCACTTCAAAGATATGGC
>VMBQ01010666.1:0-12446 GCA_007657795.1 Dreissena rostriformis | reverse complement strand
CTGGCGTAAGCGTTCTTGAGTTATCATCCGGAAACCATTTTCCTATTTCCAGTCACTGTGACCTTGACCTTTGACCTAGTGACCTCAAGATCAATAGGGGTCATCTGCCAGTCATGACCAATGTCCCTATGAAGTTTCATGATCCCAGGCGTAAGCGTTCTTGAGTTATCATCCAGAAACCATTTTCCTCAATCCAGTCACTGTGACCTTGACCTGTGACCTTTGACCTAGTGACCTCAAAATCAATAGGGGTCATCTGCCAGTCATGATCAATGTACCTATGAAGTTTCGTGATCCTAGGCCTAAGCGTTCTTGAGTTATCATCCGGAAACCATCTGGTAGACGGACCGACACACCGACATGTGCAAAGCAATATACCCCCTCTTCTTCGAAGGGGGGCATAATAAGGCTCGGTGACTGCAACATGTGTGGATGCCATATGGAAACCAACACACATGGAATGGAGACATAATATTCCGTAAAGGAATAAAATGGGGACTGTGGATATGACCAGTAGGTACGTTAACGCCTACGTGAGGAGTTGCGACCTCCCATATACCTGCGATGCCGAGATCTTGTTAGGCTACGCTGGAAATAAGGTCTCCTAGAGTAGCGTCTGCGTGAGCGTTGACGTGATCGCTTACGAGCGTATCGACGCCGAGAAATGCTAAATGAAGGAGAGCGTATATCTATCCTGTTGTATCTATGGTGAAAGCTCGTTGATGTAAACTGTACAAATCTTCTCAATTGCCTTTTTCAGAAGAATCACGAAATGCACGTGCTCATGTGATGTAACCGGTACATGAGCACGCTACAAAAAACCCAGCAAATGTATAAAACAAACAATTAATGCCATAAAATATACATGAAATAAACTGAATGGACGTTGAAGGATAAATAATCCAATTTATCCTTCAAAAAACCCGAAAAACCACGCAAAAAAGACAGAATATAGAATTTCAATCCTGAGCCACAAAATGTATATGCATGGCCGTGTCCAAAAAAGAAGAAGAAGAATAGTCCGATCATGATGAACGCTTTCTTATTCTGACAGGTGACCAGTGACCGGACCGGTCAATGACCGGTGAACGGAGATCCGTGCCCGGTGAACGTTGCCCGTTAAACGGTGCCTGGTGAACTGTGACCGGTACCAGGTGACCGGACCAGTACCCGGTGAACGGTGCCCTGGACCGGTGAGACTGGTACCAGGTGACCTGGTGACCGGACCGGTACCCGGTGAACAGTGCCCTGGATCGGTGAGACCGGTACCAGGTGACAGGACCGGTCAATGACCGGTCACTGGTGAACGGACCGTTCATATAATGACCGGTGACGTCACCGGGTAAAGACCGAAGTATGGCAGGTGCTATATGGTCAGACGTCGATCAATGCAGAGCCAAAGCTCCGTAATCAACGTCCTCGGACAAAAACCGACGTATGGCGGGAGCCATATGGTCTGACGTCGATGTAAACATCATCTCAACTCTTGTTTTTCCGACCATCATGTAGTCGATTATGAAAAAACAATAGCAAAACATATTCAACAATAAACAGGTCATAGACCAGATTGTCATACGGCACATTAAATCATTATTTGCCCATAATGAAAATAATAAACACTCTCTCAGTTATAAGTGTAAAAGTGAAAGCCAATAGTTTGTATAATACCATTGCCGTAGAGCATTTTTTATTAAATTAAACAAAAGTTTAATTCAAAACAGATGACATAATAAAATAACCATCAACTAGATCGTCATATAGAACGTGAAATCATTGTTTGCACACAATAGCAAATGATAAACACTCTGTCAATGTATTAGAAGAGCACGCTTTTCACCTTCTTGCAATGTATTAGAAGAACACGTTTTGCACGTGCTCGTTTACGCCTGAAAACATCCAGCATGGTAGAAAAAAAAAATATGTTCAATAAAAGCAAGCATGGCTTACCTTTATAAATCAAACAAAAGTCAATTAATCCACATAAAATAATCTGAATGAATAGTGGAAAGATAAATAATACTTTATCTATTCAAAACTCCAATCAACCAAGTGAAATAAATCGAAAACAATTTTCAATTCAGAGCCATGAAAAAGGATTGTATACACCTGGTCAATCCAGAAAGAAGATTGAGGACTGGTAACTGATTTTTGCCTGGGTTGCATAGCACTATGTTTAACCTAGTCTGGTTTCAGTAAAGAGGTGGCCGGTTCCCAGCTTGATTAAATTTCCGAATGATTTAACACCCTTGGAAAGGTAGTAGCTATTAGATAGCAAGTAACAAATTTATGATATTAAAATGTGCAGCTCCATGAGATACACATGCATGCCAAATATCAAGTTGCTATCATCAATATTGCAAAAGTTATGACCAAGGTTAAAGTTTTGTGACAGACACACACAATGACAGACAGACAGGCCAAAAACAATATACCACCCCTTTTTTTTAAGGGGGCATAAAAATAATGTATTCATAGTAACAGTATATTAAATTATGAAGACTCTAAAATCAGTAAATAACATGTAAGTATGAAAACTTATATATTCATCCCGACATTCGGTTAAAATAGAACTGCATCAAGATCAGTGTCAGGTTAATGTCGTACCCCTGCACCAGGTTACAACTCACTGATTTTGTGGCTAAGCGCCACGGATTCCAGGTCATCCTCCACTATGAAGATGAACGGCATGTTACCCGTTATCTCCGACGCCAGCATTCCACTAAACTGGGCTACCCTATGAAAAGACAAATATGTATAATTAAGTATACATTTTTGGTGGAAGACTTCCAGAATCTTAGCATCTGTTGTATTATCGTGTGTTCTGACAACATCCCATCTACTTATTCACAGGATAAATTGTGTTACATGTTGTTGTTTTTTATGACATAGTTAAATAACAGTGCCTGATGATTGTGAATACTAAAGAATGCACATTTGTGTATTGCACAAATATGGAATATGGAATAAATCAAACAGACAAATTCTTAAGAAAGCAAATAAACAAACTAACATAAAAAACATCAATAAATAAAAGAGAGAAACATATGGCGACCCAGTTTTCCCAATATAAAGCACTATAAGGCAAATATCAACTAATTAAAGTATATATACATTTTTTAAATTTTAAACACCCCATAAGATATATATACCCCTTTTAAGGGAAGTTACGAGACACAAATCCCAGACAAACACTTAGCAGTCTCAAAGTGGTTCATTTTGCCTACCTTATAGATCTGAATCGCATAGAACCTTACTGTAAGGCATTTTCTTCAATTTTTTTTTCAAAGAATACTATCGGAATTTCAAACAGTTTGGATCCTGATGAGACGCCACGTTCTGTGGCATCTCATCTGGATCCAAACTGTTTGCAAAGGCCTTCAAAATTCGGTTCCAGCACTGAAAGAGTTAAACAAGATTGATACACTTTCTACAGTGGGCCCCACCTGTGGTCCTGAGCCACTATTCGGCTGTCAAGGTCGTGCATCGTCGCCCACTCGTTGCTCTGCATGAACTCTTTCACCTTGACCTCCACTTCGCTCACCATCTCCGTTTTCAGAGGACGGACCAGGGCAAACATCCACAGTTCATTCTCTGAAGTATGCAAATGAGCCGCGATTTTAGAAAAGGGGGTTTAATGCATGTGCGTAAAGTGTTGTCCCAGATTATCCTGTGCAGTCTGCACAGGCTAATCAGGGACAATACTTTCCGCCTTAACTCGATTTTTGCTAAGAAGAGACTTTCTTTAAACGAAAAATTACAAACAAGCGGAAAGTGTCGTCCTTGATAAGCCTGTGGGAGCTGCACAGGCTAATCTGGGGTGAAACTTTACGCACATGCATTAAACCCCATTCCCACAGCAAGGATCAAATATCAATGGAATAATGTATTGTGTAAGACAATGTCTGACCCCAATGAACATTAAGGTTAAGCTTTTAAAATAAGATAGCCAGTGAATTTTCAGCTTGATAATTTTTTTGTTCGCAGACAGTAGTTGTAAATGCACAGCAAAATCCTTGTTCAAGTAATAAATACACTTTACACAGGATAATCCAAGTTCAAGTAGTAAGCATTGTTTCACCAAAAAATTGGGGATACACGTTACATAGGGCATGTGCGTCAAATGAAACAAGGTACTGGTATCTGTCACCCCATTGCAACTGATGATTATGGGTTGCATTTTTGTGAGGACTTAATTAACAAGTAACGAGTACCTGTGTTCAGGTATGACTTCTGTTCACAGAAGGTGCGAACTGCCATCATTTCATATTCCGAGGTCCCTTCCATACGCTGCTTCTTTCGTAACATTTGTTGAAGACGGAGGTAGAAAAAGTTGTGGTCACCCTCTAGCTGTTCTACTGTTAACACGATGAAAGACTGTTATATCCAAACAAACATAATATACTTCTAATGTAGAATACACATTTAGATTTAAAAATTTACAAAGAGAGCCATGAAATGAATATTTATGTGGATTTATTTTGAAACAAGATATGTGTCCATAGGGCTCAGATGCCTTCTCATTCCACTTTTGTTTCAAAACTCCACATACCTAAAAAAAAATCAACAAAGTTTCATACGATTTAGTCATAAAGTTTCATCATGATTATATCATAAATGTGGTTTCTAGAGTGGCAACAAGGTTTTTTATAAGATTTGACCGGGTGACCTTGTTTTTGGACGCATATGACCCAGATTCAAACTCAATCTAGATATTGTCAAGATAAACATTCTGACCAAGTTTCGTCAAGATTGGATGAATCATGTGGCATCTAGAGTGGTAACCAGCTAAAAGTTGACAACGCATGACTTGACGGCTGCCGCACACCACAATAATTCATCATGATAACTTCACGCTCAGGTGAGCTAACAAAAAAGAAACAAAAACTTTACGTACATCTCTCTGGCAGTGATAACTGTTTATGTTCCCTGAACGTTGCTGTATACAATGGCTGCTTAGGCTCCATTACAAACTGGCTCATTAGCTTGTTGATGTCTTCTGGATGAACAAACTTCTCTATGTTATACCCTGTTATGTCTGTCTGCAAAACAAAGCAAAGGTTCACACAAAGTGTTCATTTAACCCATGTATGCCTAGCGTCTAGAAAAAAGGCCTTGGCAATTTGCTTAAAGAAATGTTTCTGTAAGAAATATTCTAAATATAGAAATAAATATACTAGACATCCCTAATTTTGGAAATAAATTGATCCAATTTAGAAGGATGGGAGGGTCCACTAGGCATAAATGGGTTTATGCATGAAAAACAGGCCAACATAGCACACAAGAGATTTATGCCTGATACAAAAAAAACTTCCAGACCTCCTATCATTTGATAACATTTTTGTCATGTATTTGTGATCATTTTTTGATGATGTAGTATATTTTTTGCGTGATGAGTAATACAAAACAATCAAGTATTTAAAGCAACAAATAAATGACACAATAAATGCCATGGTTCATGTCACACCAATATTTGATATATCTAGAATACCTGATGGAATCCTGTGACATCATGTATGTTTGGAGAGACATACAGAACGTTACCAGAATCGTTGATGATGAACAAGACATCTTTAGTAATCTGGAAAAAATTTCAACAAATAATGTACACAAAAGATCAAATAGAACAAGCTATTGCCAAGCAATGATGTCCCCTACCGGCTCCACCATTTTTTTAAAGTATTTGTTGCCATAGCAACCAGAATTCTTGACGTAGTAACAACATCAAATGATGTGCATAATCTCCATATTGCCATCTGTCCATGTTTCAAGTTTCATGAAAAAATATGAAGAACTTTAAAAGTTATCACAGGATCGAGAAAAGTGTGACAGACAGACTGAAGGATGGACTGACTGACAGACGGACAGAGCGCAAACCTTAAGTCCCCTCCGGTGAAACCGGTAGGGGACAATAAACATGTATGTATGTCTCTGTTAATAAATGTGCATAATATACTGTCAATGCCTAGATTCACAGCATTGCAGTTAATACACCAAGTCAGTTAACCTATGCAACCATTATTTGCTGGACATGTAAATAATTAGTATGTGCCCAAAGTTATGCCAGCAACTGGAAACTTCCAGAGAAAGCATGAGTATGATCATATACAGTAAAAACTCTGTTAACGGCCACCTCGGTATTACAACCAACTCCCTATGACGACCACCATTTTTTAGTCCCAAATTTTTCCTTCTTTATTTCAATGGTTGTTACACCCACTAATCCGACCAACCCGCTTATGCGCTCTTACGACAACTTTAATCAGTACCAATCAACACAATTGCTTTGAATTGACTCCCGCCAAACGACCAGTAATTTTCACACCTTACTTGATTGGGTGTTGTGGTTCGAATTGGTTTGTGAACGTAGCCACTGTGTTCCAATTAACGACGATTAACAACAACGGTATTTGCGACAATGGTATTTGCATCGACTGCGAGGTGTTAGATTTTCGGCCATTGTTATTCTGTTTAACCCTTGATTCATAATTATCCCCACGCTTTTTGAAAAGCGTGGAGATATTGTGGTTATCTCCGCCGTCCGTCCGTCCTGGCCACTATCTCCACATACACTATAAGCACTAGAACCTTGAAACTTACACACATGGTAGCTATGAGNACATCTTTAGTAATCTGGAAAAAATTTCAACAAATAATGTACACAAAAGATCAAATAGAACAAGCTATTGCCAAGCAATGATGTCCCCTACCGGCTCCACCATTTTTTTTAAGTATTTGTTGCCATAGCAACCAGAATTCTTGACGTAGTAACAACATCAAATGATGTGCATAATCTCCATATTGCCATCTGTCCATGTTTCAAGTTTCATGAAAAAATATGAAGAACTTTAAAAGTTATCACAGGATCGAGAAAAGTGTGACAGACAGACTGAAGGATGGACTGACTGACAGACGGACAGAGCGCAAACCTTAAGTCCCCTCCGGTGAAACCGGTAGGGGACAATAAACATGTATGTATGTCTCTGTTAATAAATGTGCATAATATACTGTCAATGCCTAGATTCACAGCATTGCAGTTAATACACCAAGTCAGTTAACCTATGCAACCATTATTTGCTGGACATGTAAATAATTAGTATGTGCCCAAAGTTATGCCAGCAACTGGAAACTTCCAGAGAAAGCATGAGTATGATCATATACAGTAAAAACTCTGTTAACGGCCACCTCGGTATTACAACCAACTCCCTATGACGACCACCATTTTTTAGTCCCAAATTTTTCCTTCTTTATTTCAATGGTTGTTACACCCACTAATCCGACCAACCCGCTTATGCGCTCTTACGACAACTTTAATCAGTACCAATCAACACAATTGCTTTGAATTGACTCCCGCCAAACGACCAGTAATTTTCACACCTTACTTGATTGGGTGTTGTGGTTCAAATTGGTTTGTGACCCACTAATCCGACCAACCCGCTTATCCGCTCTTACGACAACTTAAATCAGTACCAATCAACACAATTGCTTTGAATTGACTCCCGCCAAACGACCAGTAATTTTCACACCTTACTTGATTGGGTGTTGTGGTTCGAATTGGTTTGTGAACGTAGCCACTGTGTTCCAATTAACGACGATTAACAACAACGGTATTTGCGACAATGGTATTTGCATCGACTGCGAGGTGTTAGATTTTCGGCCATTGTTATTCTGTTTAACCCTTGATTCATAATTATCCCCACGCTTTTTGAAAAGCGTGGAGATATTGTGGTTATCTCCGCCGTCCGTCCGTCCTGGCCACTATCTCCACATACACTATAAGCACTAGAACCTTGAAACTTACACACATGGTAGCTATGAGCATATGTGCGACCCTGCACTTTTTGGAATTTTGATCTGACCCCTGGGTCAAAAGTTATGGGGGTTGGGGTGGGGCCGGGTCAGAGATTTTCACTCATTTTTTAATGTTATTTTACATTAACTTCTTCATTTCTACACCGATTTACTTCAAATTGATACTGAACATCTCTTATGACAATACGGTCAATCTCAACTATGCATGGCCCCATTACCAACCCTGTGGCTTTGAAATTTAACTGGATTACATTACTAACAACATGCAGCGTGGGGATACGCGTCGGCCGAGGCCGCGCCATTTCTAGTTAGCTAATATTATCGAGTAACTTTAAAGATTAAAGACGGCGAATAATTTAACAGTAAGGATAATTGAATAAGATGGTTTTGTTCGATATAAAAACCGACCTGTATGCCATATCGTTATTCAAAATGGATAAGCGAAAACGGAAAGAGTTAAGTTTAAAAGAAAAGATTGATTTGATCAACGCGAGTAATGGGAAATCTCTGTAAAAAGCTCTGCTAAGAAAACAACAATTGACTGTTTTTTTAAGTAAAGAGTCTTATCTGAGATTACTAAAACGATAGTATCATGATAACAATTATGTTTCAGTTCTTGTTTGAAAAGCTTGAAATACTATCTTTGTACAATGAATTGATTGATTACTGTAATAATGCTTGCACAACAATTAAAGTTCATTGAATATATATATCATTTGTATGATCTGTCCATCAAAATTCATGAAAACTCAGAATTAAGACCACCTTGCTATTAAGACCACTTTTCAAAAGTCCCACAAGTGGTCTTAATAGCAAGTTTTCACTGTACATTATTTCATGGAGACAAGGAGTGAACTCACAAACCCTGCATTGAGATTCTAGGGCTTTAACTACTCAGCTAGATGTGCTTTTATATACAAATTAATAATACTTCACATGGCAAACAACAAGGCTTTAAATTTAATTTACTGAAAACTAATCTGAACTGCAAACAGCATACACTAAAATAACCAGAGCCTTGCCATGTGTCATATTACTCGGGCGCAAGTGCTTGTAACTTCATGATTTACGTGTCAAACCTCATAAAAAATATTCATTGCTGCAAAAAAAAAATATGCAGTGACATAGAGATTATATTTTATTATTTCCTTAAAAAATGGGGGCACAGTGGTTATATAAGCAGGAAAACAGTTAACAGCCCTATCATTTATAACCCTTTGCATGCTGGGAAATTTGTCGTCTGCTNTAACACATCTCTATTACTTTCAAACTCTACTTCATCAAATCCATAGAAAGGCAGGTCAGAATCCATGTCATAAATCAGAAAACACATCGTACTCGGCCATTTGAAAATTTTACATATCCTTAAACCAGGGCCTAATGAATTCAGTTATGTTAACATTTGACCTCTCCCAGAACAGTAAACAACGGAAATAGAAAGTAGGTGTGAGGTCACTATCAACAAGAACAGAATTGTTTTACGAACGAAATTTGTTTTAGTTTCTTAGAAGGTTTTTTCACGTAAAACGGTCTTAGAAAAATGCACTAAAAACGGTGTCAGCAATATTCTTGGAAGAAAACGGTAGAAAAACGTTTCTAAATAAAAAATTGTAAGAATTACCATATACTATATTAAATTGATATTTCGTCTGATTTTTGATCAGGTAAGGCTTCATAATGGTCAACCGTTCTTGTCGGTTTTCGAAATGTAGCTCTAACTTAAGCATAGGTGCGTTGCACCTATGCTAAAAACGGCTCTGCAAGCCTTGCCATTATTTTATTCTAAGAAAACCTGATATATTACAAAATGATTGGGCAATAACCTGTTATTCTCTATACATCAAGGTAAATGCAACTAGTTTGAACAGACATTTTCTAAGTGAACCAGTGTAATAACGGAATACATAATGACAACTTGGAAAGTGCCTTTTTCCAGTCACATGTATACATATTTACCATTAATTCAGCCGCAATCATATCCCATGTACTGTTTACTTGTGAAAATATAATTTGCATGTCAATCCTTACATCTGCATGCACAGCCATTTCTGCACATGTATAGTTACTACCGATTTTTTTGCTAATTTTCTTCACTCAGAATTCAGTTGCCATGACAATCTGGAAGTTTTGTTTGTCAAGTAACATTTATTAAACTGCATGACAATCTTTAAAGGAAAGTCCACTTAAAATGTTTGTTCGAAATTGAAAACCATTTTTTAATGAAGAGGTTGTTCTAAGAAAATAACCCAGCAAGAACAATAGATGTCAGATACTGTATAAGGTGAAACCTGATGATAACTAAAACAGGGGAAAATGTGGTCTATGAAAGACCAATGAATACATACAAAGCCTCAATCGTCAGGTCTGAAACCAGATAAAATCTGTCTTACCATTTTCACCCAAGTGTGTAGATACTGCTGATCAATCTTGTACCGCTTCTTTTTAAGCCCTGAAATTATGACAGTTTTGTTCAGGTTGATATGTAAAAAAAAAATTGATTAAACTTTTTCAAACTGTTCATTATTCTGATAATGATGATGAAGGAACTCACATAAACTTTTTTCAAACATTATAATATTTATGAGTCTCGTTCTGAGAAAACTGGGCATAATGCATGTGCATAAAGTGTCGTCCCAGATTAGCCTGTGCAGTCCGCACAAGCTAATCAGGGACGACACTTTCCGCCTTAACTGGATTTTCGTTAAGAAGACACTTCATTTAAACGAAAAATTTCATAAAAGCGGAAATTGTCATCCCTGATTAGCCTGTGCAGACTGCACAGGCTTAATCTGGGATGACAATTTACGCACAAGCATTATGCCCAGTTTTCTCAGAACACGACTCATAATATTTATAATGAAGATAAGACATAAAACTAAGAATAAACGGTTCTATCACACAAATGTTTTTATTCAGTTTAACCATTTGTAACTTTAAATATTGCACAGTAATCAGCTTTATAGGCAACATCATGCAACTGCATCATTTTAATTATTTTATCACCTAACTATACTTTTATAAGTTTAAAAGTTTCCCAACCAAAAAAGAAACAATGTCCTTGCATGCATCAATGGGCAATGTCATGTTCTACATGAGTAAATTTTAGCCTAGAGTTTTACAGAAGAAAAGGCATCAAAAACCTGAACAAGGGCATTTTAACTTATTAATAACCACTATGTAGTGTTTTTCCCAGGCCCTTTTAGCGTGGTGATGTGCCACGCCGCCCTCTTGGATCGCCACTCTGCCCATTTAAAAGGCAAAACTCGCCACGCGCCCTTATCGATAACATCTTTATTCCTTATGATATAACTTGTCCGCAAAATCAGCGTCCATTATTGTCTGGGACGCTACGACTAAGCTTGATTTACTCAAGAGACGTCAACGTCTTATCGACTATATTAATCGAGTAGATTTAATCTATAACAGTGCTCGATTTATAGGTAGGTCTTACTAACTGCTCCAAATCATATGCGAGGGAGTATTAAACAGGCTCAATTAGAATAAAGTAATCTTTATACGCATTGCATAAGAAACATTTTCTTAGATCGATGCAAACACAAATTACTGCGTTTGATAGGGATTCATTTTTAAATTATCATAAGCATTCACCAGCAGCAGAAAAAAACATGTGCATGTTTAATCTTATATTCAGGGTTAATACACAATTTAATATTAATTATGTATTAAGCTATTGCAATTAACTTACACACCTTTACCAAAGCAGATAAACCAAATATACGGACTATCTAGCTAGAGACTTGAAAGGTGTGAAAAATTGCGGCCGTGTATCATAACGCGTGTCATTTCATGACATGATTATGTGTAAGAAATTCACGAAAGTAAGATATGCATCTCCTCAACTTAATGATAAATGTTGTAATCATATTATAATTAATATAATTAATATTATAATTATTGTACAGTAACTGTGAAAAAAACTTAAATTCTTGGTAAGGAAATATATAATCTAAGATTTATCTCTATTTTTAGTAGCAAATAATTATTAGCCACTACCATGACTGTGTAGTACTTAAAGTACCTAAGATACTTGTATGCCCAAAAGTATCATTGTGTGCTTGGCTTGACCATAAAATGTCATTTTGATTATGCTTCAGTTGTAAACAGTCCTCCGCGAGGGACGTTAAACGGGGGTGCAGTGTATCGGTGCTGTACACCAGGCACTTAAAAGAACCAGGGGCGCCTCTGGAATCGGGGCGCCTTCTGTATCCCGCTCGAACCCCCACTAACAACTCTCTTGGGGCGGAGAGCACAAAAACCACACACAACTTTAAGGAATAAACATTAATGCCAATCTAGGCACATTAAGGTCTCATTGGCCATCGTGCTCTGATGCATAATCTGACCTAAATTCTAAATTTCTTCCCTGAAGGGTCACAGGGGCAGGTCGAAACATCTGTAGTAGCGAAGACACTGGACGACCTGTAAATAAATCTCAAATACACACACGCTTCAGTTGTATGGTTTCATATATAAAATTTCAATATATTTTTTTGGCAGGTTTAGAAATTATCTCCCTTTTTAAAGCTAATTACTTCCCTTGATTTAGTTTTTTTACCTTTGACCTTGAAGGATTACCACTCAAAATATGCAGCTTCATGAGATACACATGCATACCA
>VMBQ01010665.1:103891-168015 GCA_007657795.1 Dreissena rostriformis | reverse complement strand
AAACAATATGTCCCCCAGTATATACTGGTGGACATAAAAACCTCACTGAGGGCCCTATGACAGAATAGTGACCAGCCAAGCAGCCACGAATAGTATATGGACCGAAGCCGAAGGCCTGGCTGGTCACTATTCTGTCATAGGACCCTCAGTGAGGTTTTCTATTTCTTATGTAGATAGATAGATGTTTGTGTATCATCATCATCATCATCATCATCATCATCACCATCATCATCATCATCATCATTCCTGACGTTAAACGATTCTGAGTATCTCCTGCATGAGCGTCATCATCGATCAGCGAATATATACTTTCAATTATGACCGGTTCTTTATCTGACTCTTCAAGGTTCTTGTATAACGTTGTTCGCGTCATTAACAGATACTGATCCGTTGTTCTCGAGTTTATTGTCATCAAAAGCACCTAGACAATTCATTTTGTCAACCAGGTCTTTAGAAAAGCTTTTGTCAATCTCGTTATCTGCATCAGTTGTTTCTGCAAAATCACCACAAGCACCGTCAGATCCGAAAGTAGAATCAGGAAGTGCTATCGCAGAGTTATTTAGAGACCCAGAAAATTGCCGGTGGTACCGAATTCTATTTCTTGGTCTCCGTCTTTGTATTTCACTATTTGTGTTGGCGTTTTCTGCTTGAGGTGTTTCGCCATCAGATGCCTTTATGAAGCCTTGCTTCTTCAGGAACCACGCCGTGACCTTGATTGCTCCTTTCACCAACAGAACCATTGCTATCTCCACGATCTGAAAGAATTTTAAAATTTGTTAAATACATTGTTTCAGTTTGTTGTGGATTTTTGTGCTGTTGCTAATGCCTTTGTGCTGTATCAGACTGTTTGACACAAAGTCAAAGGTCCTATAAGTTGTTTATCATACGACCTTTGTTTACATGAAAAAAGGTTAGCTTTATTAATATTAACAAATCACAAAGTTCTAGAAAAAATATTGTATTGTCATTCAGAGTATTTTGTTTTGGTGTCACTAGATTATCGATTTTAATTCACAATTGATTAGAGAAAATATTATTTTTACGAGTACCGCATCATCACGAGTGGATAAAAAAAATCGATAATCTACAAACAAATCACAAAATTTAATGTTCTTTTATTTAATGCTTTTTTTGCGGGGAAAAATGACGCCATGGTGTGATTTCATAGTGAAAGTGTGAAATCTCGCTAATTTTAACTGTTATCTTTCGTTGTTTGAAATATATAATTATCGCTTTTTAATCACTGATATTTTCATGTAAACCATAAAGAACTAAATAAATTGTTCGTTTTCCGGGCATTTTAAACTAGTGATGACTATGTAAGCTTAAAAAAAACAAGAAACCGTCGGATAAGGGTGATGCTCCCCAAAGTTTTTTTTTGTAACAATATTGCACTATATATTCAGATAAAAGGTAACGTCTTGAGGGGCATGACTTTGGACAAAACAAGAATTGCACTATATGCACAGTTTATAGAAAATTTCAAAGGGCCGTAACTCTGTGAAAAATCATCCGACCATAACTGGCTGATAATATGCACATCTCCTGTTGGTAGTGAAGCTTCCCATAAAGTTTTATTGAATTCCCGTAATAAGTTGCCGAGAAATAGCTCGGACAAAAATTGCACTATATGTACAATGGAAAATTTCAAAGGGCCATAACTCTGTTAAAAATCATCCGACCATAACCGGCTGATAATATGCACATCTCCTATTGGTAGTGAAGCTTCTCATAAAGTTTCATTGAATTCCCGTAATAAGTTGCTGAGAAATAGCTCGGACAAAGATTGCACTATATGTAGAATGGAAAATTTATGGGCCATTACTCTGTCAAAAATCATCCGACCAGAACTGGCTGATAAAATTCACATCTTCTTTTGGTAGTGAAGCTTCCCATAAAGTTTCATTAAATTCCGGTCATTAGTTGCTGAGAAATAGCCCGGACAAATTTCCGGACGGACACACAAACACACACACACACACACACACACACACGCACGCACAAGCACGCACGCACACACACACACACACACACTCACACACATATACACATATATTTATATATATATATAAATGTGTATAGTTATTTTTGGTTTTAAGGTTTTTGCTTCGAAAACACGTGTTCAGCAAATCAGCTTAAAAACGAATACCAAATAATTGGTAAACACAATTAACTGTTTTAAGTGGACGGACAGTAAACACACGGCTGTTCATCAGACAAATCTCAAGAAAAAATGGAATATTATTATATAAATGTTGTGAATTAATTGATTTACTGTTATCTATTGAGCACATATACATTCAATAAACGTCTGAACACTATGGAAACGCAGGTGATTTATAGTTTTATAAGGTGTAAACTAATCAAAAGTAAGAAATCGATGATATTAATTTAGAATTGATCAACACGATTTCAAGTTCCATTATTAATATCAATTATTTATAGTACTATTTAATGTACGCTATGACAACACATTATCAAGACTAGCTATTACAACAGATAATGTTCCTTTTACGTAATGTGTTATTATATGAGGTCTTCCGGAAAATAAAAGTTTCTGTTTTCTCTTATAAACAAAATCAATAGATAAATAATGAAATACTGAAAAAAAAATATCAAAAACTTTGTTTTGATACATTATTGTTGCTATTTGCTTAGCTAAAGATTGCTCCGAGCTTCAAAGAAGTTTTGATATCCGGCTTAGTGGTGTTTACACCATCACCACCCCTCTCACCCACACCAAGATCCAGGTGTACTGTGACATGGAGACCGATGGAGGAGGATGGACGGTAGTATCAGTTTATTTTTTAATACAATATTAACACTCAGCTAATTCACACCAATATACAGGCGTACTGCGACATATGGACGGATGAAGGAGGCTTGCTGGTAGTATCATTTTAGTTAGTAAATTATCACCATTTCACTCACTAACACCAAGATTAAGGTATAGTTTTACATGGAGACGGATGGTGGAAATGCACGATAGTATCCGTGTAATTATAAAATGAATATTTCCGCTCAACTCAGTCACACCAAGATATACATGGCATGGAGACGGATGGAAGAGGATGGACGATAGTATCAGTTTAATTATAAATACAATATCACCACCACTTAATTTACTCACACCAAGAAACATGTATACTGTGACATGGAGACGGGTGCAGGAGGATGGATATCGGATGTTATATCGGTTCAATATTAAACACAATATTACCATTCCACTAACTCAAACGTTGATAATACATGGATACATGCGAAGAAGGATCGTGTTATTGTATTGTAAATACTATAATTTCAATTCACGAATGGTCGTGAAACTACGGTGGTTGATTTTGTGTTATATCGTCATGGCGTGTTGTTTCCTTTAGGGCTAAGCATTTACACACAAATTTCTTTTGAGTCACATATACCATTTGCAATGTTTGATGTCAATTTTCACCGCGATCAAGCTACTTTCAAACACAAAAGCACTCATGGTTGTTAAGATAACGCACTTAAAAAAACAGCATTTACATAAATCCTACGTGTTTAACTTCCAAAATATTTAGGCCGAGTGTTTTCTGGTTTGGGTGCTAACACATGTTTCAAAAGGCGAGACTAGACATCAATATATAAAATAGAAGTTGAAACAAAGGTTTTTTACTTCGTGCTGACATATATACGTTCAAACCAAAATACATTATTTAAACTGTGTTTTAAACACATGCATCATGAACTCAACCATGAGAGCTTAATAAAAAAACGTCTTTCTACATTGACTTTGTGAAACCTTTTCTCAAAGATTAATATTTAAATTTAATGCAAATCACCAAAAATTCATTTGTTACAGTATTTCTTATCGAAGTAAGATATACTTTGATAAAATCGTATTTGATTATACGTAATAATCGTTGCTTTTAAGTTTTCGATATCGAATCTGTTATATCTTTACAAAAAGGGTAAATTCAATTTAGTGGACTAGTTTCACGTGCATTAAAGACTTTGTTGGGAGTTTATTTATTATTTCGTTTATTCATTTGGCAGCAAAATAGCATCTTCTATTTAGTCAGTTTTATAGAAACAAATGCGATATAGATATTTATTTCGGCTTTTACGTCCAACAATAAAAGACGAGATGTATCTGAGGATGTGACAATAAATAATAAAGAGATAGTGAAAATTAATGGTTTTTCAAATATGAATATTGAATTTAATAAATTAAAAACTACACATGTTAACATAACCACTTACAAATTTGACCATGTCAATATGCTTTGATTAAGTTTTAAGTGTCTATAGCAAAGTGCTGTATGCATTCTATCAGTATATGGGTTTCAGTTCCCGTGTTTTGGTCTTTTTAGGTCTTTCAAAAGCGGTTCAACGGGAGTGAGAATTTTGCTCGGAACTTCAATGCCTATGAAAACGGCTTTGGATCTGTTCACGCAGAACACTGGCTTGGTAATAGTTTATTCCAATATTTTTATATATATATATACATAGTTTTATTTATTTATTTATTTATATATATATATAATATAATAGTTAAAAAAATCGAAGATTCGACACGGTAACCTCGTTTATGACTCAGTTTTAAACTTCTCCTAAATATGGTAAAGACCAACATTATTTAATATGTAGTAATGATATAAATATTGTAGTTTTTTCTGTCTAAGATTTGACTCGATGATCTAGTTTTTAAAGCAATCGGAATCAACTTAAAATGTGGCTTATATATTGCCAAAATAATCATTCCCATGATTGTAACATGATTTAATCATAAATATGGTTGGTTTATTTGAACCGGGGACCTATCTTTGACCCCACTTAAAATTCTAATGATTAAAATTCTGACCATTATTGCGCGAAAAAAATTGGGGTTCATACAGTGATAACAAGCTAAAAGTCGACACCGCACACTGCACTACTTACAATTACTGACGCCGATCACACAATAGCTCAATGTAGCACTTTGTGATAAGGTGAGCTAAAAAGGTTGTAATACATACAATAATATGGAATGTGACATACCACACGTATTTCAACAAATCATGATTCATACAAATATTGAAACAATATGCGTTGAAAGTGGGTTAAACATTAGGATAAAGTAAAATAATTATCCATAAACTACATTATGATATAAAGTATTATAAACTTTACGGTTTACGGGTATGTTTTACTAGTATTGTGCATAACATCGACCTGATCCTAACATTATGGTAACGTGCATTTAAAGAAAATTAGATGAACTACTCAAGTCATATTTATGTTAATATGTGGAAATAATTGACAATAATTCCTGACAAATATGGCTAGATTTCGACATGAGGTTTTAGAGAAGTCAGTTAAAGTCACTATATACGATTGGACTACTAACAATGGACTACTAACGATTGGACTACTAACAATGGACTACTAACTTAGCAAACTTGTTCTTATAAAAAGAATACTTGATCTTTTTAATAAAAAGGACGTGATTTTGTATAAAAAATTACAAAAACACTCACTTAGAATCCCAAACTATACACATTGATCATATAAGTAAGTTGGACCTGTTTTACATTCCAGGTCTTAAATACATTCACGAAATATCATCAAGTGGTTCTGATCTATTTCGAGTGGACATTGTACGTTTGAATGGAAGCAAGGGATACGATGTGTACAGCAACTTTCATCTGCAACCTGGAACTTACTACTATCTTTACATTGGGTCACGTTTAAGGTCAAATGGTGGTAAGAGATTTTATAATGTATTTATTCTGCTCAATAAGCTAACGTTCGACCTTCTTAATATCCAATCAAATTTCTTGTGAATGGTTTTTACATTGAATTTGCATGCCTATAATGGATCACTACAGACAAAACTGGAGGAAATTCAATAAGAGCTGGTTAATGTAATATTTTGAGAATAACGTTATGTACTATGACATTTTAACGTCATAAAAAAAATTGACAGTATCCGTTTGGTTTTCGTTCACGATACGATTGTTATTTGTGCCATTTCTAAATCCTCCTATGTTAGGTTAAGTGAGATCTCGCAAACATTTCGGGATAGACCACCAGAGACACAAAGTTATTTCTTTAATAGCTTCACCCTGTAATTTTTTGGTTACAATACAATGACACATAAGCAGTTTGCTCAAAGTGAACTTTTTGCAAGATATCCAGTGATATCTAATTTATTTCGTATTGTAGAGAAAAATACAGTGCCTTTTACAATGGGTAAAATACGGTATTTTAGAACTTTTCTATTTTCGTCATTCGTGGTTTACAGTCCCTTTAATGTATATAAGCTTAGGTAAATCGGGACCTTAACTGACATTTTCACAGTGAACCAACATGGGCTTCCTTGCTTGATAAAATAGATTGACATGGTATGCTCAAATTATTATTTGGCAATACATTTGACCCGAATTGTACTTTTACCCAGTTATCGTCCATATTGGACCCACAGGGGCTTGCTTGGAGGAACCATTATGGGCTTTAAAGCTGGAACCCAGACGGGATAACTTAAATGGGATGCACTAAGTTGTCATAAGGGCAATATAATCACGTATATAGGTCCAGAACAGGGCCCATGATATATTTTATTTCAGGTTAAACCCATGTCTGACCCAAAGGGACGGCTTTTATATTGGTCTATAAGTAGTGGCCCAACATGGGCTTGTTTGAATTATCCGATATGGACCTGATATAGGCAAATACTACCATTTGGTCTCACATGGGACCAATATTGTATTTTCATGACAATATACATGTAGTCCATTCTAGCCCATATAAGACACATATTGGCTTGACTGATGGGATCATTGTATTCTCTGTATAATAACGATGTTCTTTAGATAATTATTATTAAGCATTGTTGGTAATATCATGTAACTACTTGTAATTGCAAATGGATTATGTCGATACAAATATGAAGTGTCAGTAATCCTATTAATCCTACTCGAGTGCAAATAACGAGGAAACTTATATACACTGTACCTATAAACAGTGATTGCAAAGATTTGAACGACATCTCATAAATGTAATTTCAATATTAAACATCATATATATTAGTTTAAGCTTATTTTTACAGTCTCGTGTAACTTCAAACGCAACAACGACCATGTATCCCATTTAATATAATATGTTTAAGTATTAAATGACAATGGCCTATTATAAATCTGACAATTTGATAATTGATAATTTAAAAATGTTAACTTTTGTAAAATTTGCTGCAGTTTTTGTTCTTTAAGATTGTAATTTTTATTCCATTTAAACATGTATATACCTACCTATGTGGACCATGATAGCCCTGCAGGTAAATTTTCTAACGGGGCATATGTCTGCATATAAACTTAAAATATGTCTTTACACATTAAAGACAACTTATGTAATAGTATCGGTGGTTTACTGCCTGAGGTAGTGAACTTAAACATTTGATGATGATGATGATGATGTCGATGACGACGACGACGCCGCCGACGACGACGACGATGATGGTGATCATGAGCAAAGAAATATGTGTGGCATATTAAAATAGGATTTCAATAAAATCTTATTGTTAAATCATGAGTACGTTCACATTATAATGTTTGATATACGGTTCAACAAAGCATTATTTACTGAGTGTCTTTGGTTTGATTTCATTAGATCTTAAGGTAACAAGTACACTGTAGGATTGTGGTGTTGTCATGTTTACAATCATAATGGTCTCTGTATTAAATTGTATATCTCAAATACATAATACCTAGACATGTATATACATGTATTGATACTAAGAACAGCATAACAACTTAAACCTGAAATTCACCTAAGCCTGCTTTGATGCAAATAACCCGTAAGTCTCCCACATTTGATATTTAGAGAACATTAACATCACGCAACGCGATGATACATATAATATAGCAAACGATGAGACTACAAAAACCCCATCAGGAGAAAAACTCTTATACACTACCTGTATAACAGAACTACAACTATAAACATAGAATGATTACAACTTGAATCACAACCTCCGATGGTCAATTCAAAGCAATCGGAGTTGAAACCGTTTTGAGGGCTAGCCAAATTTCACACTTAGCCCAGAATTTGTCGCAACCAAACGCGCGTCTAAAACGATCTCAATCAAATGTATGGTTGCAGACGGAAACAAATATAAATGCCACAAATACTATTTCGGTAATCTTTTAAATTGTTAAAGAAATAGATTTTTAAGTTTGTAGTATACAAAGCAAAAAGATCCATCAATAAAATATACTTGTATATCGAGTTAGCGATGTATCTTAGAAAATTATCCACAAACTAGGTGTAAGAAAGATCATACATATGTTTCATCCACATACTAAAAAATAATACTGCTTACAGATTCTAACAATTCGAATTATTAAAGTTCATAATAATTACCTGGAATATTAACATGTTTTCATTTTTGTTTTTCTTACAGTTCTTACCGAATTTGCATTTACCGAATATAACAACACAGCCTTCAGTACCTATGACCGTGATGTTGACAAGTATAGCGGCAATTGTGCAGAAATGTATAAAGGAGGATGGTGGTACGATTCCTGCATTGGGTTCAACAATCTGAATGGACTTTACCGACCAGGAAGATATGACAGCACATCCATGAAGTATGACTCTCATGTTGGCATTGTTGCCAGTACAATGATGTTAAAACGTGTGTGATACACGGTACAGTGTCATATCCTCCGGTTACCGCATATCTAGCGGTTAAGGAAACGAGTAACAGAATTTCTGAATAAATGCAAAAATGCAACAATAAACGATTTACCTTCGCAGATTTATTTAATTCACGTTAAATCCATGTCAAAAATGGTTTATTTACAGAGTGTTCAACCACCCAAAGCCGATAGTTCCATACACACCCGTAATGACATTCACTATGCGCGTGGTTACCTCGTATCGAGACGTCACACCTGAGAAGGAGAGTACTCGATTGCAATACGCATTAGGCCAACTTAACTTAAAAAATTGATTCACTGAACTGATAAAAGATTTGAAATAATAAACGTCTTGATCGCGCAAGCAAAAGAAGAAAAACATATAATTTCAGAGTAAATACTCCCATAAAATCATTAGACTTAAACGACCTGACAATATATGCACGGTTACAAAAAAAGAAAGTGAAAATTTCATTGATTTCATCTTATGGCTATTTCATATATGTCGAACTAGATTGCGTTGCGATTTGCATAAGTAAAATAATAAATAATGCTTTCAGTTTGGAATCTCATCCACCTTGGAAAAGACAATAATATATAAAACATGATTTGAAATAAATCGAAAGTCAACTTTTTATCATAATAACAAATTTTTAACCATATATTTTTAACTCGGTGGGACGGCCATATTTTTTTGTAAAATCAATACGAACTCAATCAACCGAAGATGACGATGAGCTTGTAAATGACGATGAGCTTGTAATGCTTCAGTCTTAATTTACCATTCTGTTCTGTTCTGTTCTCATAAAAAAACAAACAGGTTAAACACATTTTGATTGACCAATTTTATTCAACGTGAAACTACGAGTTTCATTCAAGCGATTAAGGCCGTACTCGAAGAAAACCATGCTTTGAATCTTGCCTTAATTACATAACGTCCTTGTGTAGTTGAACGACAATTTTTGGTTGACACCAACGTCTTATGCAACTGTGAATATGTAAAGTTTCAGTGGGTTTGTTTTTGTTCCGTAATAAAAACAAAAATAAAAATGCAAAAAAAATGATAGATATGTTCTCAATATATATGGAATTGGTACAGTTTTGATTAAATAATTTATCGAATACTTTAACGAGCGTTAAAGCCTCTATAACGCTCAAAATCAAAGAAAATTCCGTAATATATTTCGTAAAATAAAGTTAACATATAAATAATCAGTGTTCCTTATAGCAATAGCCAATATTTCAACGTTGGATGTGCTCTGGTTGCATAGATTACATATTTTTCAACGTGTTACACTATTTCTGTCATTACTCCAATTTGCTTATGTTTATGAATGCACTCGAAATAATTGGAATTCTCTGGTTCGTGATTATCCGAATACTAGTTCATGTGTGCGAATACTACCGCGTGTAATTTTTAAAATGCTAGTTACACTCTATTTCTCGAATTACGCAGAATTCTGTAAAGCCCCATTACTACTCAAAATCAACAAAAATTTCGTACAATATTTCGCAAAAAAAGTTAAACAATTAAAAATAAGTGTTCCTAATAGCAATTGCCGAAATTTCAATGCCCGATGTGGTCTGGTAACACAGATTTTTGTAGATACAAAATGCTCGTTTTTAATTTTTGTAACACAATAAATTCCATTTTAATTTCCCGCAAATATATCTATTCAAACGACACACGAACACTAAAATGGTACCATGTTAGTGTTCATGTGTCGTATGAATAGATATCGTAAAATGAAAATAATTATGCAAACAAAACGAGCATTTTGTATCTACAAACATATATGTTACCATACCACATCTGGCGTTGAAAATTTGGCATTTGCTATAAGGAACACTGATTTATAATTGTTTCACTTTATTCTGCGAAATATTGTACGAAATTTTCGTTGATTTTGAGTAGTAATGGGGCTTTTAATTACACTAAACAATGTATTTAAAGTGTATTGTTCATATATTTCTTTTACCTATTTTTGTACGTCACACATAGCATCTGACACTCAAAATAAATCCGTATCACGGAAAGACAACTTCTTGATATAAGCATCTTAAAAGAAGGACGGAACAAGGGAGGTTTTCGCGAGTGACGTACATATAAAGTGGGCCTGATCATTTGAACAATTTTCATAGAGAACTACTCAATAAACGTTCCTGTAAATGTTATTAACTTTGGCTAAGCGGTTTGATTCAACTCTTTCGAAGAAAGTATTGATACACTACCTGCCACACGTACGGATGACGGCTGACGTTATCCCAATAGCTGAAAATGAGCGCGTTGTGCTAATAGGGGCTCACAACCTAACGTTCAAGGTCATAAAACAAGGTTGTAATGTGTACAGGATGGAAAACGGACAGTACTCCGACGTCATAACTGCACACATGTTTTGTAAAAAGATTAATAGACCCTATACACTCTTCGAAACTTACAAATTGTAATAACATTAAAAAAAAATCAAATACAATGACATAATTAATTTTTAGTTTAAATATTTGAGAGAAGCATATAAAAAATACATATAATTGTCTCACTGAGTAATCAATTATCTGATTGTTGACAAGGATATTCTACGGTCGTAATGTTTTCATTCGAGCAATATATTACGTTACTTACTATTAGACAAAAACTAACAAGTGTAAAGTTGATCTCCTCATTCTGTATTTGTCTTTTAAAAATAGTCTAAAATATCGTAACATAGACACATAACACTACTTAAATATATATAATATATATATATATCATAAATATATATTATTATCATAATTTTAATAATAATAACATAATAATACTAATAATTTAATAATAATAATAATAATAATAATACTAATAATAATAATAATAATAATAATAATAATAATAATAATAATAATAATAATAATAATAATAATCAGTCATTGTTGTAGTAAAGTGTCTCTTATTAGAAACAATTCAAGTAAGACTATTATTCTTTCGGTGAGACTGGCAGTCGGTGTATTCCTTCCAAGTCTTGTCTTACGATTATTAGAACGTAATCTTATATGAACACTTGAGCACTTAGTGGCCAGAATGTGTATTGCTGGGTCATAATTTTAGGACGACAAGTGGCGATCATTTAATCAACATTATATCACACCAATGAGGTCAGTAAGCCAATTGTATCTATCTGGGCAATTATGACACTTGATAGAATATGTTTACTCTCTAACAAACTCTTAGTATATTTCAAAGTAAATACAATTATTTAAGACAACACATATATACATAATGCGTAAATAAGGCTATGAAGTGTACGTGCGTTTGCTCCGGGATCTATATGATATGTATGTATAGACCTCTAAAGTGTTGAATATAATTGTAGGAGCCAGTGCCCTGGGTGTCAATATAATGTAGGAACGAATTTCCGGGCTGTTAAAATAATGTCGGAACGAATGTCCGGGCTGTCAAAATAATGTAGGAACGAATGTCCGGGCTGTCAAAATAACGTACGAACGAATGTCCGGGCTGTCAAAATAACGTAGGAACGAATGTCCGGGTTGTCAAAACAACGTAGGAACGATTGACCAGCGAATGTACTGGATTCGTGAACAGGGTCTACTGGGCAGGATTTGCAAAAACGCCAATAACATACCGTGTTTCACGGAGATGACACGATACCTGTGTCCATTTCACCAACATACGAACCTGTGTGGGCCTCGTCTAGTGCGCACGAGAACGTGACCTCTGACCCCTCGTCCACGTGCACGGAGCGAGGGAAGCGCAGAAACACGGGACCGGCAGGCTCTTCGGCCGGAACTGCACGTGAAAATTGTAACTTCCAGATACTTGAACACTGGACACTTTACAAGTGTATTGTTTATTGTTGTGTTTACCAATATTAATATACAAACATTTAAAGTGTCATCCCAGATTAGCCTGTGCAGTCCTCACAGGCTAATCAGGGACGACAATTTCCGCTTTTATGGATTTTTTTGTTTAAATGATGTCTCTTCTTAGCGAAAATCTAGCGGACTGGACAGGCTAATCTGGGATGACACTTTACGCACAAGCATTTTGCCCAGTTTTCTCAGAACACGCCACATATGATAAAGTTGGAGACAACAGCAAAAAAATGCACTGAAAAAGGTTACATTCCACTAGAAAACGGCCGAAAAAAAAACAAGGTGCAAAAACCGTCGATTTTGATTTGTAAAGTTCTTTTTTGGTTTGAACATGACTTATCTTTTTGTTGCTTAAATCAATTCAGCTAAGAATGACCAATGACCTTTAAGAAAAGGTATGGTTATGGGGACCTCTATTTGCATAATGTTGCATTTATTTTCGCTTAAAGTTGTCGCTTTTACATTAAATTATATAGGGAAAATATTTAGTATATTGTTACCTAAGCACACAACAGGCACCGTCACAAAGTAGCAGTGTTAACATAAAATCACCATTTTGTGTGCGGGTTTTGTTGAGTTTTATTAAGTTTCACGGAATAAGTGCGTTTTGTTTTATGAATTGTACGAACATTGCGAATTTTAAAGAAAATAATGGTTTTCAGTGGAAATGCAAAAAAAAAACGTACAGAAACTTGTCTGAGCATATCAAAGCGCACCAATTTTGCTTACTTCTTCTACATAGAATGTAAAAAAAAAAATCCAGTATTTTGACTGATTTGTATTATTTAGGTTAATGTTTTTTCTCTTGAACGCCCTTTATAAATCAAAGCGACGACAGCGAAAGCCAGATGGCATATCATGCGTCATTGTAAAATGCATTTTCAAGCATTTCTGCGTGAGAGATCGATCTGAAATTTGGCATGCACATTAAAAGTATGTTAATAATTATCAAGAAGTGATTCGCGATTTAAACAGTCATCGTTGTCTTATTGGTTACATTATACTAAATAATCGAGTCATGAAGGGCTGTACTCTCTTAAAAAATTATCATATTTTACTCGAATGCATGTTTTACACTTAAGACTGTTAATCTGGTTTTATCTTTTGGAGATATTGATAGGGTACGCATAGGTGTTCATTACTAAATCCCTGAAATATGAAAAAGGCTACATTCCACTAGAAAACGTCCGAAAAAAAGAAGGTGCAACAATCGTCGACTTTGATTTGTGTAAAGTTCTTTTTGGTTTTAACATGACATATCTTTTTTATTACTTAAATCGATTCAGCTAAAAATGCCATTTAAGAACAGGTATGGTTATGGGGACTTCTATGTGCAAAATGTTTCATTTTTTTTCGCTTAAAGTTGTCGCTTTTACATTGCATTATATAGGTAAAATATTGAGTATATTGTGACCACAACACTTATAATAATAACAACAACAACAACAATAATAATAATTATAATTATAATAATAATAAAATGTTGATGATTAATATTTAGTTTTCGAGCATTTTGATTTTTCTACCGGCTCTTCATCATGTTTGATAATATAAGATTATGTATAGTTACCTCCTAAACCAAGCTCAGCAACCCGAATCACAAATTAATCACGATCTCAGGTCCAAATTAGTTCTTATATCGGTTTTATGAAAATACGAGTATGCTATAAGTTGCTTAACAACCGGTCATGTGTTTGTATAAATATTTTGATGGATACATATTTTGTGTCAGTATAACGTTGCAACTGCTATAGTTAAAAATGTCTAGATGCATAGGAAGAGAAAATTAACTGGCAATAAATTTCGTTATTGATTTCGGTAGATCTGTGCTTAAATATTAAAATATTAAATACAGTTATTTCTACAACATGTTTTATATTAAAAGCATTACATTAATATTTTTTATTAGTATTTCGCAGTGTTTATTTAAGCTATGTTGTAGAAACTTACAACGGAGTACCTGGTACTGGAAATTACAAAGTGTTATTATTTAAATGTTCGGGAACCAAAATGACAGTTTTCAAATGCAGAAAATGGATGATTATCTTCTCTAAGACTATTTTACCCAACCTCAGAGATATGTTTTAATGTGTTATAAATGATACAGACATAACACAGTGCCAACAATGCTTTAAAATCATGAAACAAATAATACAACTGAAAGAATCTTGAATATTTCGAGCGTCAGTTCTTCTGGCATCAGATTTCCGAGTGATCTTCCGCCCACTGTGCCGCTCCTTCTTAACACGGTAGCGTTCTACACCATTCATCGAACAACGCGCACACCAGGTTTCATTCGCGCTTTCTAATACTATGCCACGTGCTGACATCGTTGTGTTTCTTAGTAGAACAACGTTTATACTATGCTATCCCCGGAAGATTACTTCAGGCGGCGATTGGAATATTACTTCCGGTAAAATTTATCACATTGGGCCTTATGAGTTTGGAACGACTGATCCTGTTTGCCGACAACAGAATATACATCCGGTATATAACATACAGCAGGGCAAGAATTGCATCACTCTTGATTTGGATCATAATTGTTTCTTACTTTTCTATAGTCAACTGTTATTTGTGTGACCCCTTTTTCCTACGGATGGTCGGATTCTTGTTTTACGCACATTATTTACCACGTTGGCGTCCTTTGTGTTATTGTCATTGGTGTTTCGTACACAGCTTACATATTTATATTAATCAGCATTAAAAACATGGGAAAAGAATACGGCGGGCCGGGGCGGGTTCAAGAATTGCTAGGAAGATCCGGTGGATCAACTTCGTTAGTTTTGTTTTACATAATATCAATTACACTGTCAATGATGGTGGTAGTCATTGCTTTTGTGGTCGCACAGATGACACACAGTCGTATTTATTGGAATGTGTTTGGTAACGTCTGTGATTTGATCAATGCCTCGGCTGACCCGTGCTTGTATGTGTTCTGGTTCCGACAATGCAGAATGGAGGTTCTACAACTGATATCCATCTGTGTGCCGAGGTTGAAACCACGTGTTGAAAGAATGCGGATAGAAATATTTGATATTGTGACCTATGAAACAAGGCAACAAAATTGTGAAACCACGTAATGAAAGGATTCGGATAGAAATATATAATATCGTGACCTATGAACTAAAGCAACAAAATTGAATCCTATGCCAGTAATTGAATCGATGTTACACAGGATGGAAGTTATTCATCAATAAAAATTAAAACTTAGCTGTACAAGTTATATAAAACAATTCACGATGAGAAAACGCACGTGCTGGCAATTCCCAAACTACACTGCCAGAAAGAAAATTTCCACTTATTGAACTAGATAGATAGATAGATTTATTTCAGTATAATGACACAACATGATAAAACATATCTACATACATGATAAAATAGTAAAACAATAAACATGTATGAGAAATGAAACCATGTTATTAACATTACACCAAGGATTACACAAAAAAAAGAGAACTTAATCTCTTATTTCCATTGTGGTCCTTGGATAGTGATGGTATTGACATAGAGAGGCATGGGATGAATATCACAGATTTGAGTTATGAAAGACAATCATTTGCATAAAAAAGTATACATATTTAAATGTGGGTAAATTAAAAACTATCTACATGGATCTAAAAGGATGATTACATATTAAGAAGATGAGTTTTAACTGACAACTTAAAAGAAGATATACTTGTAATATTCCTTAAAGCAGAAGGTAATTTGTTCCACAGAACACAGGCGTTAAATGCAAAAGATTTAGCACCAAAACCTTCGACTTTGGGTAAAATATAGCACCCACTTTCACTTGACCTAGTCTTGTATGAATGAAGAGTGACAAAGGGAATAAAGTTTTCACTCATATATTCAGGAGCCAAACCATTTTTGATTTTGAAAACATGACAAAGGGTAGTTTGTTCCACTCTTTTTTGAACAGGTAACCAATTCAAAACCTTAAATTGCTCAATACCTATATGTGACATATATGTGACTAATTGTCCACTTTAACATGACTGGAGCGTGTTGAAAGAATACGGATAGAAATTGTTTAATATAGTGACACATTTACCAAGACAACAAAATAGAATCCTAAGACAGAAATATGAATGATGTTGTTCTGAGCCCGTATTCATAAAAAATTCTTAGACAGTTCTAAGAATAAAGAATATTCGTAAAAGTCAAACTTGGCATCACCTGCCTATTTTTACATCATAGTTCATGCAGATAATTTTGATCACTCCGTGATGCCTGTATGTATTCAAATGCTGGACGCATTTATATTGGTTCTAGTCTATTCTCTATTCTTAAGTCTAATAACGGGTGAGTGAATACGGGCACTGGACGGAATAACTTTATTAATAAAAATGAAACTTAGCTGTCAAAGTCATATACAAAAAGTGACGATGAATAAATGCATGTGCATTAACTTTCACAGTCTTATGGCAGAAAACAAATATAAAAATGCATTGAACTATTGAAATGTCCTCTACGACATGACTGGAATATTACTCAAAAGGTGTACATAAGTTTTTCTGAATCTGTTATAAAACTTGAATTGTAATTAAATAGCACTACATACGTGTTAAATAATATGTTTTAAAAAGAAGGCTTGTAATGCAGTTTTACATGAGAGTTTAAGGATCTGTTTTATTTTAGACTTGTAATGAAAACGTCGTAAATACGTGTTTAAGGATATGTTTACTTCTTGACTTGTAATGAAAAAGGGGTAAATGATGTTGATGTGTTGTTACCAGTAAAGCACTGTCTTATGTTACATCATCAGTACTTGCTCTTGTTGGATCGATCGGCCATTATCACAGTTGTTATTTCACATATTTGTTATTTGCTTACTTACTATTGTATCACCGATATGTTATTTATCTATTGTATATCCATACCTCTATTTAAGGCGTCAATTTTGTAGTTCAGATTGCTCTGAAGCTGTATCACAATTTAAGTATCAATCTTATTTCTTTTTTCTTTTCTTTTTTTTTTGTCATGAAATGAATTAACTAAACAAGCTGTTATATGTGGAATAGTGTTCAATAACTGTTAACACGGGAAAATATATAATAAAAATGGTGCCTGTAATGGGACGCGAACCCAGGACATCTGGAAGCAAAAGTTTAATGCGTTACTACTTCAACATGCGAGCTTTTAAATGTGTACGGTTTTAATCTATTGTTGTTGTTTTTTTCCATAAAATATCGATGAAAACGCTGTATTACTTTTCCGATTTTGATTTGTGATAAATACACGAACACAATTCATAAAAATCTTAATCAGAAGTGTTATTTTGCCCTTTTTAAATATATTGCATACATTATTGTTTTGAAACTTTGAAACATTTTAAAATGTCATTTTGCCAACAGTGAACAGTTTCCTTTTATTATGAATTATTTTGAAACAATTATTTGAATATCATAGTAATCAAACTATATCAAGATTCATCATAGGTCGGAATGTAAGCAAAAAAGTTTGAGTCTGTGATTAAACGCAAATAATGTTCATAGTTTCATGCCTTGAAATGTATGATGTATAGTTCTTGCACATGCACAAGGTTGTTATTGTGCAGATGTGTGTGTACCTGTTAATGTTTTGATAAAAGAGGTGAGGAAATATTTGGTGTGAGAGTTTTGTAAAATAAATATTTATATTTATATTAGAAAAACAATTATTAATATACAGGAATAGAAAGGAAAAATATGTGTTGTAAATAGTTAGGAATGTTTTGTTCAGAGACGTGCTATGCTTTAAGTTTTCATTGTGGTGGGAACATCTTTTTGTTGAACAAAGGTGATATTCTGTGCGCTACCATAAAGCCCTGTTTAGCCATTTATATTATTACTAGACAATATTAACTGTATTTAAAGGAAATATGGCAAACTTTTGTCATTGCCGTTTGGAAATTTAATTAATGTAGACAGTTGGAGTTAAAACCGTAGATTTTATTTTCGTAAGCTGTAAATACATATAACCTTCGGTCGTGTTATCGTTTACTATGTTTATACAATTAAAAAGGCTGATTTATAATTATATTTGTATTTTAATGTTCAATATTATTTATCTTGTTGATGATTTAATATGAAGAACAGTGTGGAAAGTAAATAAATGTATATACGTGTAGTTGGTGTTAAGAAAATGGATTTTAGTAAGCTGTAGATACATATATACTTCGGTCCTGTAATCGTTTGATATGTTTATATAATTAAACAAGATTATTTGTAATTATATTTGTAATATTTAATGCTATTTATCTTTACTTCTTTTTGGTGTTTTATTATGACGAACAGTAACATTGCGTACATCATAACAATTTTTAAAATTAATCTTACATTTAGAAAGAAATCCCTCTTCAGGCTAATGAGATAGACATATACTTGAATATAGGTTTATCCGTCTCCATTACTTTTCATTTACTATTTAAACGATATACATGTATATATGCAATGTTCTTATCGAATGCGACTGACAATCAGATTAATGGAGCCCATACACCAAGCAGTTCGACCACGTTCTGAAGAAAATGCAGAACGGGATATGAACTTGCTTGAACGTGTAGTTTTGGTCAGAAGAAAATCAACAATATGATTAAATGACGTTTATACACAGTTCGCGCTACGTGCAGCCCGTTCCTATCCCGTCCTATCCCGTTGCCAGTCCGTCTTTATCCAGTTCAAATCGGGTCAATTTTCCCATTGTCCCCGTTGGTATACCGTTTCCAGTCAGACCGAGCCCGTCCTCAGTCAGTTCGTTCACGTTCGTACGCAGTTCTTCTTTATTCGTTGCGCAGTGGTAACTCGTTCAAAGGCAGTTCTCACTCCGTCCTACTACGTTCTTAGTACGTTTAGGGCGTAGTTGCAGCCACGTTCTGAACCGCGATTATAAAAACGACTACATTTATGCCAGTTCTCATTTATGTTTCATGCTTTGAGCCGACCAGACGTACTTTTGTAATGCCTCCAAGAAATAATTCCGCCAAATTGGCAGTGCGGCTCAAGGCTGTCGCAATTAAACAAAAACAAATCAATATCTCAACTGAAAAACGTCAAGAAAATGCAGAAGGTATTGAAAATCCTGAATCTGCCAAAACTAAAAATAAAAAGGAGCGCGCTGTGTCTCCGGTAGCTTCAGATGACCTCTATTTATATGCACATAGTTTGAACGTATTGTATTTACGGTTTGAACGTTGTAACAACTGCATTGAACGAGTACAACGTACTTGGAACCCTCTGCGAACTCCTTAAAACGAGTACAACGTACTAAGAACTTACTGAGAACTTATAGAAAGCGTTGCAAACGTTGTAAGAACTTATCTTTTACTTAATATTTATTTACACGAAACAAGATCGTACTTGAGACGTAGTGCGGACGGGGTCGGTCTGTCTGAGAACGGATTGGACGGACTAGAAACGGACTCGATCGGTGTGGCATCGTACTGGGAATTTCGGTCCGATCGCACTACGTTCTGGAACGTTCCTAACACGACCTTAGTACGACCTATCCGTTCTTAGTACGTCCATTCCGGTTGCAGTACGTTGTTACTACGTTTAATTGTAGAACGGGATGATACAACGTTACAACGTTCTTTCAGCCGCATCATGCGGCGTCTCATCTGGGTATACGCTGTTTGTCAAGGCCTTTTTTCTAGACGCTAGGCATAAATGGGTTATTAAGCACAAAGTGCTCCCATGAGCACAACGTGCTATAATGTTTAGCTATTGGGATACCGTCGCCCGTCGTCCGATTATAATGACATTATAAAACACATATACACTAACACAATTTATTTTTGTTGAGATATTTGAGAGTACCATAAACGAAATACATATTATTCTCTCACGTAATAACCAATTATCTCATTGTTGACATTGATATTATTTGGTCATAATGTTTTCTTACGAGAGATTTATTCATTTACTTAATATAAGACACAAAGTATAAAGTAAATCTCCTAATTCTGTATTTGTCTTTTCGAAATAGTCTAAAATATCTTAACATAGACACACAATACTACTTAAATAGCCATCAAATATATTTCCCATTGCAATTATTTATTTTAGCAAAGGCTACATAGAAAAAGTATTATGTTTCTGATTTCGTGAACTGTCACATATATGATTCATGTCTATACACTAGCAGTACAAGCACATGTGTTTATATCTATTGGCTATGCTTTAAAAACTGCAATTTAATAATCAGTTTAAATAGTAGCGCAAGGTAACGCCGAGTCGATGACGCTACAGCGTTAAACCATAGCATTAAACGTAAAGCCGCGATATGAATGACGTCAATTCATCGCACGTATCAACTGGGCGACGTCAATATCCGCACACGGGGAAGAGCTGACGTTAACGCTCAGAGAAAACGTCCACAGACTATTACCTGAAATATAGTCACAATTCTGTTATTGCAGTTACAAAATATGCCATGAAATGTCCTAAATGAAGAAAAAAGGGAAAACCTTTTAACTATAGACGTAAATACCTCAAGCAAATAACACTAGAATACCAAGAAAAATGTACGACCACCAATTATTTAGCCTTTCAAACGTTTTATTTACATATAAATTATCAATTGTAAATGAACATTTGTCATCAAAAACGCTAGTTCTGACATCTCCATGTCAGCACTGCTGTAACGCGTAATTATAAACAGTTAGGTTTTGGAATTTGTGTAAAAATAGGAACAATTTACTTGTCAACAGTTCTACAACTTACTTTCTAAAGGTCATTTGACATAGAATTCAACTTGATTATTCATATATTAACTCATTTGTTTTAAGCATTTATCATATCCGATAATTAAATTATATATGCTGAAAATGTACGCAATACCGGTAATAAATATCCGTCTTAATGAAAAATTTGTGATATAAGCCTAATCCTTTGAAACTCTTTTTCACCTCGGTGATTGGTGGCTTCAGCGGAAAACACGCCGGCGTCGGGGGCCAGCACCGTCGGGATGGTGAGCGTGCTGGAGTTGTTGCCGACGGAAATCTTGTAGCGCCCCCTTTCGTCTAAAATCTGTGTCCCTTTCAGCCACGTGACTGCGTGAGAAATGTGCAAAACATTTTTATCAACATGCTTGCCGTGATATATATTGTATGTTGTTTATAGCGTTACAATTAATATGTTATTGAACACATTACCGGTAATGCGAATATGAGGACGTAGCAAGTTTTAGGAAAGTATAAACAAATCAATAATGTTCTGATGATGATGATGATGATGATGATGATGATGATGATGATGATGATGATGATGATGATGATGATGATGATGATGATGATGATGATGATGATGATGATGATGATGATGATGATGATGATGATGATGATGATGATGATGATGATGATGATGATGATGATGATGATGATGATGATGATGATGATGATGATGATGATGATGATGATGATGATGATGATGATGATGATGATGATGATGATGATGATGATGATGATGATGATGATGATGATGATGATGATGATGATGATGATGATGATGATGATGATGATGATGATGATGATGATGATGATGATGATGATGATGATGATGATGATGATGATGATGATGATGATGATGATGATGATGATGATGATGATGATGATGATGATGATGATGATGATGATGATGATGATGATGATGATGATGATGATGANGGTGTGGTCTAAAAGACTATGTGGGCGGGGTGCCCCAGGGTTGGTAATGGGGCCATGCATAGTTGAGATTGACCCTAATGTCATAAGAGAAGTTCAGTATCAATTTGAAGTGAATCCGTGTAGAAATGAAAAAAATATAGTAAATGGAAATTTTTGGTGGGTGTGGCCTATGTGGGCGGGGCGCCCCAGGGTTGGGAATGGGGCCATGCATGGTTGAGATTGACCGTATTGTCATAAGAGAGGTCCAGTATCAATTTGAAGTGAATCGGTGTAGAAATGAAGAAGTAAATGTAAAATAACCTAAAAAAATGAGTGATAATTTCTGACCCGGCCCCACCCCAACCCCCATAACTTTTGACCCAGGGGTCAGATCAAAATTCCAAATAGTGCAGGGTCGCACATATGCTCATAGCTACCATGTGTGTAAGTTTCAAGGTTCTAGTGCTAATAGTGTAGGAGCAGATATTGGCCAGGACGGACGGACAGACGGACGGACAGACGGACAGACGGACGGACGGCGGAGATAACCACAATATCCCCACCTTTTCTTTCAAAAAGTGTGGGGATAACTATTGTTCTTTCGGTGAGACTGGCAGTCGGTGTATTCCTTCCAAGTCTTGTCTTACGATTATTAGAACGTAATCTTATATGAACACTTGAGCACTTAGTGGCCAGAATGTGTATTGATGGGTCATAATTTTAGGACGACAAGTGGCGATCATTTAATCAACATTATATCACACCAATAAGGTCACTAAGCCAATTGTATCTGTCTTGGCAATTATGACACTTGATAGAATATGTTTACTCTCAAACAAACATTTAGTATATTTCAAAGTAAAAACAATTATGTAAGACAAAACATATATACATTATGCGTAAATAAGGCTATGAAGTGAACGTGCGTTTGCTCCGGGATCTAAATGATATGTATGTATAGATCTCTAAAGTGTTGAATACAATTGTAGGAGCTAGTGCCCTGTATGTCAATATAATGTAGGAACGAATATCCGGACTGTCAAACTAATGTCGGAACGAATGCCCGGGCTGTCAAAATAATGTAGGAACGAATGTCCGGGCTGTCAAAATAACGTAGGACCGAATGTCCGGGCTGTCAAAATAATGTAGGAACGAATGTCCGGGTTGTCAAAACAACGTAGGAACGATTGACCAGCGAATGTACTGGATTCGTGAACAGGGTCTACTGGGCAGGATTTGCAAAAATAATGCCCGGACGCCAATAACATACCGTGTTTCACGGAGATGACACAATACCTGTGTCCATTTCACCAACATACGAACCTGTGTGGGCCTCGTCTAGTGCGCACGAGAACGTGACCTCTGACCCCTCGTCCACGTGCACGGAGCGAGGGAAGCACAGAAACACGGGACCGGCAGGCTCTTCGTCCGGAACTGCACGTGAAAAATTGTAACTTCCAGATTTTCTTTAAAAAAAAAAAGAAAAAGAAAACACGTACCTGGTTACCTCTGAAAATTATAACATATTATGACTTCTGTATCGATACTGTTCATGACGTGGGGGAAAAGCATACCATTTACAAACATAGTGAAATAGCTCGATGTAGATCCGCTCTCATTAGTCGCCTCGGCTCGGTAAGTTCCGCTGTCCTCCGGAAATACCTCGGAGATTCGAAGTCTATGAACGTTACCGGAAGTCTCAAACCTGAAGTCCTCGTTTTGAAGAATGACCTCGCGACCTCTGTACCATGTTACCTCGGCGTTCCCTGGAGTAAGTATTCATGTTCATTTAATTTTCTCGAAACTTGTTTAAGCAAAATACATTTAGCCCATATAGTGATATATATGTATAGGTAATTATGCAATGTATCAATTGCTCTTTTTTAATTGTATAATCCGCTATCTTTATTGCACTTTCGAAGCTTGATCATAATGTTATTATCAGCTTCAAAAATGTACGCATTTTACATAATCTTTTTGATGAATAACCTTGAAAAGTTATAATCAATTTCATAATCATGGCATGAATGACTTGTCGCATAGCTATGTAAATGAGCCTCGCTTTGTGAAAAGGGGGTTTAATGCATGCGCGTTAAGTGTCGTCCCAGATTAGCATGTGCAGTCCGCACAGGCTTATCAGGACCGACACTTTCCGCTTGTGACGTAATTAATAATATTGTTCGTTGAAGACACACAGGAACAAACACCAGTTCATAACAGTTTTCATCTCGATTTATTTCTGTTGAATATTTTCTAATTCAACGCTTGCTAATGTTCGTGAAATACAATCTAACAGCGCAGGCGGGCCAACATGGCCGCCGCGACACGAAAGCGTGACCGCTCTCTTTGCTGGACAAAGGTGGACTCTTCTCTACTCAAAGTTCACATAAACATAAAAATAATACTATTCCTTATAACATGTTTGATTGGTCAAAGCATTTTACTGACTACTTGTTGACTTCTAATTGGTCCAATGAATATAGTAACCAAACCATTCATGTATTTACCCAGTTATCGCACAATCCTCTTAATTTAATAAGATTGTGATTCCCTTTGCAGCACTCTGTATGTTTAGCGACAACGTAATCCCCTCGACCGTCATATCTCAACGGATATATGAAATACTTAGTATGATTAGAATTCCCGTGTCAATACCTCTGATCATTTTATCAACTAGGATAATACAGTATCTAAGTTACAAATTCTTACATTTAGAATATCGTATCTTTGACCTTTCAAATTGTTGACTTTTACAGTGAATGTAAGGTATGTCATGTTTCTACTTGCAAGAGACTCAAATCCTATAATCATGGCCAATATATCATAAAGATTTGCTATTAAATTTCCAAACTTCATTTATGTTATTATTGTTCCTAACATTCAAATATTTCTTTATAGAACCCTTATTATTATGATATAAGATTTATCATTAATTAAAATAGTTATTTTATTTATAATAATGATGTAAATAAACTTTTAAACATTTTCTAACATTATTAAAACATCTGTTTCTATTTATGAAATTATGGTTGGACCTGCAGCTTTGTTACACGCTTTCAAGGTTTTTTTGTTTCAATGAAGTCTCCTCGTAGCGAAAATCCAGTTAAGGCGGAAAGTGTCGTCCCTGATTAGCCTGTGCGGACTGCACAGGCTAATCTGGGACGACACATTACGCACATGCATTAAACCCCCTTTTTACAAAGCAAAGCTCAAATAGTTTAAACTATACCTTTTTCTATACCAATTTCACTACAATTGCCTTTTAGTTATTTTAATTTGTCAGGTAGCTAGAAAAAAGGTACGTTCATATTTGTAATTATTCTTCAACGCAGAAACGGAGCGTATTCAAGACACCTGTGCCCGATTGCTAAATACGTTAACGGTTCATTTAGTCACATGAGTTTGAAATTCTATCCATAGAAGATAATCTAATGGCTAAATAATAAAAAATAGACCCCTATATAGTATATAGAGAATATACTATATAGGGGTCTATTGGATAGAATTTCAAACTCCGGTGATTTAGTCAATTGTTTTGGATAAAGTTATTGCAGTAACAAAGACATCTACGTTTTGAAATAAGAATTCATGATTTTCATATTGATATCACATGTATATCAGAAATAACTTTTAAATGTTTCTTTAAAAAATATATGGCTCGTAATAATGTGTACATTTTATAGCACATGGGCTGCTGAGTTGGCTGTTATAATTTCGAGCAACCTAGGATTTTAATCAACGTTTCCTACCAGTGACCTCGCACTCGATGACGGAAGGGTCACCGTCGGCGACCATCTGACCCTGGGGAGGGCGGAGGAACTTGGGCAGGTCCGGCGACGGCCCCTTGAGCGGCAACACCTTCGCTGCGAGAGAACAAAAATGTGCAGGTGTATTATTATAAATATCAAATGAAACACACAATGAGACTCCAGAAACTGCATCATAAGAGAAATTCTAGTTCTTATCAACTACTTTTATTACAGAACAATAACTATTAACATAAAATGATGAAAACTGGGGTCACCGCCTTTAAATTGGTCAATTCAAAGAATTGGGGTTTAAACCGGCTTGATGGCTAGCCGAACCTTACACTTACCCCAGAATTAATCACAAACCAAACGCGCGTATAAAACGATTTAAATCAAATATATTTACCAAAACGTGACTCACGAATCAGATATTACACATGTAAGTGTCAGAGTGTCGTATATATCGGAAATATGTTAAAACGGTTATGGAATACGGTTTTAAGTTATTAGTACAGAAAGAAATATGGTACACCTATAAAAGCTATAAAAGTTAGTAACAGCAATGTATAAAACAAACTAGGTGTAAGACAGATCTTAAATATGTTCATCCACCTGTACAAAATTAGCTCGATTTCTTACAGCCTCTCGAGACTGAACTATGACAAAATTGAGGAAATTTACGGGATACGTTCTACTGTACCCACAAAGCACAAATCAAACTGGTGTAGTGTTTAATATAACAGACCATGAAACTCCTTAAACTATATCAGGAGAGAAATTCTTGTTATTTTTCTCAACTACTTTTATAACAGAACACAAACTATACAGAAACTTAAGCTCGATTGGTCACTGTCGGCTCGGATACTACTTAAATGTACCCCGGGTACTATTAAGTATACTTAAATGTACCCCGGGTACGAACAATATACTAAAACATACCCGGGAATTCTAACGCTAAATTGGTCCTTGTCGGCTTTTTCAATTAAATTATGTTAATATTTATGTCAATTTTGTGTAAAATGGCCTCTATATTATCGAAACACATACTCAAAAAGCATGTTGAGGTAAGTTTTGTTCAAATAGAATTTTGTTTCGTATTCCGTAGCGCGTTTTACGACATCGGATTTTGGGAGGGAATAAAACTCGGGAGCAGTCTTAATTGGCCGGGTACGTTTTAGTATATTTAGCGTTCCCGGGGTACATTTAAGAATACTTAAGAGTACCCGGGATACATTTAAGTCGTCCCGAGCCGACAATGACCAATCGATTGACACTTAATGTCGCATCGTGTATGTAAATCGTTTACCTACGGAATACCGTTAGTGCCATCGTGGTTACACATTAAAATCCAGAGGGCGAGAATGCGAGAACGCGAAAGAACGATGGCGACAATGCGACAATACGATGACGACAGTGCGACAATACGATGGCGACAATGCGATAGTACGATGGCGACAATGCGACAACGCGATAATACGATGACGACAATGCGACAGTGCGACAATACGATGGTGACAGTGCGAAAGTACGATGGCGACTATGCGATAGTCATATCGTAATGTCGCCATCGTATCATCGAATTGTCGCCATCGTACTATCGCATTGTCGCAATCGTATTGTCGTTCTGTCGTCATCGTATTGTCGCATTGTCGCCATCGTACTATCGAGTTCTAGCATTCTCGCATTGTCGCCATCGTACTATCGCACTGTCGCCATCGTATTGTCGCACTGTCGTCATCGTATTGTCGCATTGTCGTCATCGTATTATCGCACTATCGCATTGTCGCATTGTCGCCATCGTACTATCGCACTGTCGCCATCGTATTGTCGCACTGTCGTCATCGTATTATCGCACTGTCGCATTGTCGCCATCGTACTATCGCGTTGTCGCATTGTCGCCATCGTACTATCGCATTGTCGCCATCGTACTATCGCATTGTCGCCATCGTATTGTCGTACTGTCGTCATCGTATTGTCGCCATCGTACTATCGCGTTCTAGCATTCTCGCATTGTCGCCATCGTACTATCGCACTGCCGCCATCGTATTGTCGCACTGTCGTCATCGTATTGTCGCGCTGTCGTCATCGTATTATCGCACTATCGAATTGTCGCATTGTCGCCATCGTACTATCGCACTTTCGCCATCGTATTGTCGCACTGTCGTCATCACACTGTCGCATTGTCGTCATCGTACTATCGCGTTCTCGCCATCGTACTATCGCATTGTCGCCATCGTATTGTAGCACTGTCGTCATCGTATTGTCGCATTGTCGCCATCGTACTATCGCGTTCTCGCATTTTCGCCCTGTGGATTTCAATGTGTAACCACGATGGCCTAACGGTATTCCGTATTTAACCTATGTATACTCGATGTGAAACACTGACCCGCTGTACAAGCGATATGAAACCTTTATCATCTGTGCAATTTAAATGAGGCTTTTACCGTCTTAAAGCGATATGGAACATTTACAGCTGGTGCACGCGATATGAAACCTTTATTTTCCATGCATGTGATATGAATATTTACCGTCTGCGCAAGCGATAGTATCCCCTTACAAATTACAAGCGATATTAAAACTGAAATGTTCATATGTTTATGGCATTTGTCACAAATACAAACATGAATGAAAAGTTTACAAATCGTTACAACATAACGTTTTGTGAAATCATACTTATGAAAAGAGCAATAGCTTACGATTCACTGCGACACGTGCGGTCACTTTCGCTTGCCCCTCGTCATTAATGGCTCGACACACGTACTCCCCAGTGTCCAGTGACGTCACGTCCGGTATTGTCAGAGTGCACAGCCCCGCCCTGTACCTCGTGGTGACATGATCAGAGAGCTTCACGTTCTTTGGTAGAACAATTGTTTAAAACCAATATGTTTAACCAATACAATTCATTTATATACATATGATACTAAGCAAACGTCTTACAAACCAAGATGGTCATGGAATTACTGATGGTCTTGGTGGCCCAAGACGCTCACCTGGGTTCGAATCATTTTATGCCTAGCACATTTATTTACATTGCGCATACAATAAATTGTATACAAGAGAGGGCGATGGAAAATCCACGTTTACAAGAAATAACATGCCATGTTAAGCGAGCTGATAGGCTTATTAAACGACTTACCACGCCATCTTTAAGCCATTCTACGCTGGGTTCTGGTTTCCCACTCACCGCACATTTCAGAACTAGTCTGCCCCCTTCGTTCAAGGTCACTGGTGACAATTCGTCTGCGAAGGCTGGAGCCTCGTTTTCGTCTACAGCGGTAAGGTTGTATATATTGTAGTAGTATTAATAGTAGTAGAAGTAGAAGTAGTAGTAGTAGTTAGAGTTATTTGGTGGTGATGGTTGTGGTGGTGGTGGTGGTGGTGGTAGTAAAACTAATGTGTAGTTTGGAAATGATGTCGTTTAATATTTAACAAGATACAATTTAAACACAAGTGTGAAATTACCATAACAACTGTTTTTTTCCTGAAATCCAACTTATTTCAAAGAAATTCAAGATACATAATAAACGTATAGTTTGAAATATAGACCAATTTCCAGATAAGAAACTTTCTTACTTCATTTCTTACTTCATTTGCACTGTTTGTCCTCTTTAGATTAGATTTTCACGTTGCTATATTGCAAAGATATTGATATAATCAACTGTTTATACTAGTATTTGTCTATGTTATTTAAACAAAATCTTACTACAAGCGAAACAAAGACGTTTTCAATATTATTTAATTAGTAATGCCCCGCGCCATAGCGGTATGGGGGATATTATGGGAAGTCCCTTCGTGCGTCAATCCGTCAGTCGTGACCGCCCCGTATCTCCTATACTAGTTGAAGAATTTTCATTCAACTCGCCTCAAATGTTCGAATGTTGAGGGCATTAAGACAATGTGCAGAAGGTGCAAGTCAATCATGCCGGCTCGATGTGAAGGTCATACTTCAAGGTCAAAGTTTTGGTATCCATTTGGTGTCCGCTGTATATCTTCTATGTCATTTTTTTCTCTAAAATGTTATGGTCCTTGCGTATTTGTGCAGAAGGCAAGAGTCATCCACGCAAACCCAAGGTCAAACTTCGATGTAAAATGTTCGAGTCCATTTTCGTGCCAGGTCCATATCTCCTTTGCCCATTTCAGGATTTTTATCAAATTTGGTCACAATGTTGCAGTCATTAGGATGATGTGCAGATGGCATGAACCAGTCCCGCCAAATGTAAATCAAGGTCAACATTTCACGGTAAAAATGGTGAGCACATCGATTCGAAATAATTACGAGAGGACCATAAATTATATATTGGACTGGGTTTAAATGGCTAACGTCAATTAACTGTACAGTACCTGTATAAACTTTATTACAGTATTACACCACACACTTTAGATACTTCGAGTCATAATTTTAAGTTCCATCGATTGGTGAATAATATTCAATAACTAAATTTGACTTATAAACAAATTCCACAGAAATAAATTTGTTTTTTTATTTCAAAATACTATCAAATGATAACTGTGGTAAAACCTGATATTTGATCGGAATTTTCAAGTCTGTTATAAAAAAAAACATAGTAATAGACAAACATCAAATGTATATGTTAATTATGTTTATGTTCTATATGTCATAAAGCAGTTTATTATTTAGACCGTTAGGAATCATAGTTTTTAATTTATGTATCCAATATGTTTCTTTGCATAAACGGTCTAGATTGTTTTGAACAACGTCAATAGGTACAAAAGAGAAATCTGATAAAGTGCAATCATTGTCGGTGGATCCAAAATGTGTAGCAACATGTGAAATAGGATTTATTGAACAATTTCTGATATCAAATATATGGCTATTCATTCTGCGGGAAACATTCTGATTAGTTTGTCCGACGTATTGTTTACAACAATTTTTACATGTAAAAAGATATACAACAATTTTTACATGTAATAAGATATATAACATTGCGCGAAGTGCAATTAACATCAGCGTAAATCATACGATAAACCAATAACACTACTATTGGAATTTGAACTTATGTTAATATTATTGCAATGTGTACATCTTCGTCGGTTACATTGACCCGATAAATGTATAACAGTACTGAGTACCGGTAACAGGTTTAACGATAACGCTAGCATCAAGCCACTCTCATTTGCACGAGTATTTCATTTCATGTAAAATCTATAAATAATATTGATTTAATATAACGTCAATTATTTGCTTTATCTTAATATAATTATAACTTCAATATAATAATGAAGCCAGGCAATATATTTGCAGTTCTTTCTGCCATAGTTTTAAGCTTTATTCAGGAATGTCATCCATAGCATTTTAGTAAAGCTCCAATAACAACACGAGAGTGTATTTATTTTTGCATTTTTATTTCCAATTGAACAAAACACCTTAAAAACACAGCACACGGAGTTTTCGAAAAGTTATATACCGCATGTATTGCACGTTGTAAAAGGACAGGGGCACCTCGCTAAAATCGAAAACATAGTTGAATCTAATCATTTAGATTCAACTATGTACACTGGTGTTAATAAAACAGAACCAGCTGAAACCAATCGTTTTTATCAACATCAGCATCTCTGAAAGTCCGTCAAAGAAAAGCACGTTTAAAAGTTACAAACAAGTTATAAATATATACAACTTCGCATGCAAAAAATCAATTCATAAAATGAAAAGGAATCTTTTCCGTCATACTGCATGACAGCAAAATATATTTTAAATGTGAAATCAACCATATATGCAACGCGCAATATTAATAATAATAAAAAGCAATAATTTATAAAGAAATTATAAGTGTTTAAGTGCATGGTAAACAAGTGACCTTTCAAATGTCAATCAAAACAGTCTTTACAAAAATATATTAACATAACTATGCAATGTCAAAAGCTTGGAACTACGAAAAGCATACATATAAATCAATGCCGTTATTAAAATGAAATGCATCAATAACGATTTGAAAAAAATAAATAATGACCATTGATTTACAACATACAACACAGAAATATTATCATAAAGTCCATTTCATTCCGTCGAAGCTCAGGTGTTCATGTATGATACAGGAAAAGTTAATACTGTGACACATTTAAAAGGGATACGCATCCAATAAACTGCTCTTTTTTCAATTAAGCTTACTAAATCAATTTTACCATTTTCCCATAAATGTGTCCCTATAAAATGTCTCAGTTGCACATTTTATTTACAAAACAAGCACCAAATGTATCTATGGGGAATGGGGAATCCTAACACTCTCACTAAACAGTTAATTAACACTGTCAATATATAAGGTTATTATGTGTTAAATTATCTTCAAACAGTCTGTGAGCAAATTGCATTAACAGTATACATAAAAGAAATAAACACAAATACACACTTCATAAAAGCTTAAATAAATAAACAGTAACAATATTAATCATATAAATACTCTCAAACATTTTTTTTTAAATAAAAGTTTATTTCAAATAAAAAATACACATTTCATTGCAATCATTTAAGAATTGCGTTCTTGTCTGTCTAAAATATCTATAACATAAATTCATTCCAATGTTGCAAGTTAGAGATTATAAGATACATGTATAGTCAGATGTTACTATATTAAGCACTAGCTGTTATGTCAGGATTCTATTTTTAGCAATGTTACAGGGCTTCCACAATTCTTAGCGAAGGAAGTGTTAATTATTCATGTACATTGCATATATATGTTGATGTTTCTAAATATAGACTGGTAGTAGCAGCATGTACAGTTAGTGAGTCACAGTGTCACATGGCGTCTTCACACTGATTGTGTCTATGTTACTGTGTACAAGACAACATCAACTAATTACAGGATATATTATGCAACAGACTCACTTCGCTTGGATCGTCTCGTTCCTGAAGAATACGAACTTGACGTATCATACTTTGAGGACCTCGACGATGAATAATTGTTAGATGATCCAGAATATTTGTTAGATGATCCAGAATATGAACTTCCGTATCCACTGCTTCCAAGGCTATCGTAGTTGGATTTGTAGTGAGTGCTTCCAACGCTATCGTAGTTAGATTTGTAGTTAGAAGATGTGGAATAGTCAGTCCCGTATTTGGAGGTTAAAGCAGATATGCGTCGGGATGAGAAAGGGCTGTGTACCGGAGAATAGCTGGGTGCCCCGTACATCGAATTGCTTCTGTTGAATAAGGCAGAGGAGGAGGAGGAAGAAGAGTAGGAGGAGTCAAACATGTTGGAGCCCGTGTAGTGGCCAGTAGGAGTGCTTGGGGTGCTATAGGAGGACAGAGCTGACATGGAACCTTTACGCAGCTTGAATGGGCCACCGGCACGATCTGAAAAAATAAATTAATATCCATCATTACTTTGTCAGATAAAAGCAATACCTTTATGTCTGGGGAAAAAAATATCAGTAAACAAGATCTTATTTGGTCACTGCTCTCAAGCGATCATTTTGGTGCAAAAATAGTTTCCTTATACTGCTCTGGAAAAATTGTGAGTCTATATTATTTGTAATTGTATATAAGTAAAAAGTTGTCATTCCGATGAGAAGATATTATACCAGTCTGACAAAGTCAATTGTTGTGTAATTCCTTCTCATAAGAACTCTTGGACCAAGTTGTTGTTTCATAGACAATTAACAACTCTTAATCAGAATTGATTTTGTTGATCTGATGTTATATTCCATTTTTATCAATTCATTATAACTTTCATGATAAAACTAAAAACCTAGGGGTGATAAATCTGAAGGATAGTAGCTCAGGTGTCTTAATTACCAATACGTGTTTACTTTTCCTAACACAATCTTGATTTCTGTTTCAACTCACCTTCAACTATGACCTTGCTGCTTGTGTCATGCTCTCCAAGGTCATTGATGGCCAGACACCGATAGATGCCCGTGTCCTCGACCTTGGCGGAGTTGATCTCAAGCGTGCACACCCCGTGGAAGTACTGGATAGTGATGTGGCTGTTGGAGGACAACTCTTTGCCATCCTTGAACCAGCTCACCTGTGAAGGTCAACATAGGAATGTAGGTCAAGGTCTAATTAGGCTAAGTTTATCCTTGCAGATCAAACATATGAATATTGGTCAAGGTCAAATTGGAATAAGTTAATTATCGCAGGTTAAATATATCAATTTTAGTCTAGGTTGAAATGGAATAAACATAATGTTGTCAATTTATATTAGAAATGTCACTCTCTCTACTCTATGGAAAAGTTACTAAAAAAAGAACATTTCAAATGAAGGGTATTATGTAAAACATTACACATTATAAATGCCAATATGGCATTAAAATTCAAAACAGCAGTTAATTTTTATTAGAGGAAGAATGTTTTATACATAACACATTTAAAATTGAATAAAAAATAAAGGAATCCTTTTATACTGAGGCATAATAACATTTTAACCAAGTCACTATCTGGACAAATGAGCCACATCATGTGAAAATGGGTTTTGCGTCATATGCGGCCATCAAAGCTCCATATCAGCAGTCTGGTAAGAAGCTACTATGTCAACTTATGAGACAAAAAAATCTAGTGTGACTATAGCTGACAGGGTAGCACTGGACCAGATTGTTCGGATGGCATAAGACCCATTTTTGCATGCTGCTGCTGATTATGGTCCCGGAGTATGTTACCTTTGGTGGTGGTGTGGCATCCACAACAGTTGACAGCTTGAACTGTCCTCCCAGCTGGATGATACGTGGTCGCAGGCCGAGCTCGAAGTCGGGCTGATGATCAAGATTGGGCGGCGTAAACTCCTTGACCTCTGACACAGCTCGCCTGGAAACACAGAGGAAATCACAATAAACAAGCGTCTGTGAATTACAGCTACCAACACAGTGGCATTCTTTCTACAGAATGTGTTGTAAGTGAACATCAAGCAAAAGCTGACCTAAATGAATGAAAAGTAACAATAAAACAAGGGCTGTTTGTAAAATATGCATGCCCCCCAAATGGGCTGTCAGTTGTAGTGGCAGCCATTGTGTGACTTTGACCTAGTGACCTAAAAATCAATAGGGGTCATCTGCCGGTCATGACCAATGTCCCAATGAAGTTTCGTGATCCCAGGCCTAAGCGTTCTTGAGTTATCATCCGGAAACCATTTTACTGCTTCGGGTCACTGTGACCTTGACCTTTGACCTAGTGACCTGAAAATCAATAGGGGTCATCTGCCAGTCATGACCAACGTCCCTATAAAGTTTCGTGATCCCAGGCCTAAGTGTTCTTGAGTTATCATCTGGAAACAATGTGGTGGACGGACCGACCAACCGACCGACATGTGCAAATCAATATACCCCCTCTTCTTCGAAGGGGGGCATAAAAATATATGCCTGTTTTTTTCCTGTAAAAACATTACTTGGACAAAACACTGTATCCCTTTTCATTAAAATTACATTTAAGTTCAATTACACAAGCTTATTTTTTTTACCTTCTTGGTGTTGTGTCCCTCGGAACAGCCTGTTGTTCAGGGGCCACTGCAAAATATTAGTAATCACCATGAACATTAATTCACAGAAAACTTTGGATTACACCCCATCAAAAGTTGAAAGAATGTTTTTAGTGCTGAACATTTTGGCAAAATTCTTACTTAGGCTTAAAATTTTAACTTAAATCACTGTACAAGTAAATGCAAGTTCTTAGGCTACCCCACAAATGTTTACAAAATCAAGAACAAGCCAGTAAAACATGTAAACATTTATGAAATGAAAACCACCTATTTCTCCCATTATTTTAAAACATCAATAACATGATAAACAGATAAACACTAAATGAACATAAGCTGTTTGTACATAACCTCTAAAATAAAAACAAAGCATATAAGGTATATCGAGCAGACACAACAATGGAGGCTTCAACTTTTGACCTTGAGATGGCATGACTGACTCATCTCTTGTCCACATTGTCTCACTGACCTAAACATTACAAACAAGTTTAATGAACATTATTTACAGGGCATAGGAGATATTGTGCAGACACAACATTGAGGTTCAAACCTTTGACCTGTAAGTATGACCTTGACCTTGAGCTGGCATTACTGACTTATGCTTTCTGTACATTTACTTAATGCCCTTAATTTTTGAAGCAAGTTTAATTAAAATTGTTTAAACGGTATGGGAAAGACTGAGCAGACGGTATGGGAAAGACTGAGCAGACGGTATGGGAAAGACTGAGCAGACGGCATGGGAAAGACTGAGCAGACACAAGAACGGAGGCTCAAACCTTTCACTTGAAATATGATCTTGACCTTAAGCAAGAATAACTGACTCATGCCCTCTGCACATCATCTCAATAACCTGAACATTTGAGTGAAGTATTATGAAAATCCGTCAAATGTTATAGAAGGTATAAAAGTGTTAAAGATAGACTGACAGACAGAGGGATGAAGAGCATTCCTATTATCCCGGCCCCCTTCGGTCCATTTTAAGACAATTTTGCAGTTAACAGGAACCGCAATTGGAATGCGTTTTTTGTGTGAGAGCATGTTCTTATGCTTTATAAGTCTCCATAATGACTGCATATTGGTGATAAAATGGTTGGACATATCTTCAAAAGGAATAAAAGCATAAAAAGTTAAAAAAACACGTAATGTTACTTAAACAGGGGCTCCATTTATACCTGTTTTGTGAGTTTCTCACAATGGCGACTTTATAAAACAACAACAACAACAACAACAATATAATAATAATAATAATAAGAATAATAATAATAATAATACTGCTACTTCTACTACTACTACTTCTACTAATAATAATAATAAAAGAGGTGGTAAAACACACTGCTGTTTTGACCAAAATATTTAAACTTAATACAAAATACCTTAAATTCTTCTCTTACTTTTGGAGACACCTTAGCTAAAACTTTTGCTATTTTACTTACAATCAACTTTGAGGACTCCGATCTCTTCTCGTCGTCCAAAAGAGTTCTCTGCCTTGACTGAGTACTCTCCCTTGTCCTCCATCTTGACACGACTGATCTTGAGCTCGTACTCCTTGCCGCGATACTTTTGCATGTGCTTCACACTCTGTGTCAGTTGCACGCCGTCAAAGTGCCTGAAACAGAAATGCCGGTAAATCTACAAATTCTGATTTGCCGCAAATAACAGGACTTATTCTGATTATGGCCAAATTGGCCGATTGCTACAAAACAGACATTTGGCTAAATATTTTCTATTTTCCTAACACTACTTATTCAAAAAGGCACATATATGAGCATAAATGAAACAAATTCAACGCTTTATAATACATTTGGCTGAAAAAATGTTCAGCCAGGAAGAGTCGTCGTGCCAAAAGTGTAAAACTCCTCCCCAGCTATTCTAAAACAATGTTTTAGACTGTACCAAGCTGCTCACACATATGTGATCTGATTGCTTGCTTAAAATGTAATACAATGAGAATTAATTGACAATACATGTACCCCGTAGTTATACTGACTGTCTGCTATTTAGGACCATGTTACGCAGGAATACCAAGTGAAAACATAAGGATATTATAGACAAATATGCAATGTTTGTTGAAAATTATTCCTGTAATAACATTAATATATCAATGAGCATTTTATTGTCAATAATTTGAATGGTTTATCCCCAAACCTAGACAATGTTTTTATGCAAAATCCTTTAAGATCCACTCTCTTACGATGATATCAATTGCTTCTGAAAGCCTCTCACTTTTGTTGCTTATTTTCTTAGTACATGTAAATCACATTATCTTTTGACAATTACTTGTGATAGAAATTCATAGAAATTCAAGTGAGTGTATATTTGTAGTTAATCCATTTTCTTACCAGGTGACGATGGGTGGCGAGGCAGCGATGATCTTGCAGTCAAACTTGGCACTCTGGCCCTCAGTCACAGTGCATGTGCGCGGTTTACGAATAAATCTCGGAATGGCTTCTCTGCGATCTACAGTACACAAAGTCTGGGTTAAAAACTTTGTTTCATCACATATAACAACAACTAGTTCATAAGTTTATAATAAAAATAAAAAACAATATTGACATTATATTGTTTTATCACAATAACAGCAAACCAAAATGAGCTCAAGTCTTTTACATAACAAAACAAAACATATATGTCTCATATAAACTATGTAGAAAGATGATATCAATAGTTTATGTTTAAAGTATAATTATCTAGACACAAAAATATTGTTTATTATTGAACAATATACAGTATTTCTTATCAAAACTTCCAAAATATGCATCATAGATACCGTACTCCTTAGCAAAAACTTACCGAAATATGCATCATATATACAGTATTCTTTAGGATTGTGTTTGCGCAGGGAGCTGTAGTTAGCGATTCTACCGATAGCTGGCATGGGTATTGGCCAGTCAGCCTTAAATGAAAATTGTAAGTTTATCATTTTGAGGGTTCACAAAACTGTAAATACCCTAAAATATAATTACAATTTTAATAAAGCTNTTCGCGCGACACACCGTCCAATGATGGTGAACATATGTGCCAAATGATTTCAAAATCCCTTGATGAACAACATAGTTATGGCCCGGACAAGCTCATTTATGGCCATTTTTGACCTTTGACCTCAAAGTGTGACCTTGACCTTGGAGATATTGACGTAATTCTTTCGCGCGACACACCGTCTAATGATGGTGAACAAATGTGCCAAATGATTTTAAAATCCCTTGATAGATGACATAGTTATGGCCCGGACAAGCTTTCGGGACAGACAGACAGACCGACAGACAGACCGACCGACAAAGTGACTCCTATATAGCCCCAATTACCAATGGTAATGGGGGTATAATAAAACAATTAACATAAATGTACATATTACAAAACAGGTCAGTGACGTGTTGTGTACCAGATGGCAAATGTACTGAAAACTGGAGTAATTTTCATTATTGCATAGCTAACCTTAAAAAAAAAAACAGAATAAAGTTGAAGATGAAATGTTTTTGAATTATCCAGGCACATAAGGCTCACCATATCAAGGTATCCACCTATATTAATCCTTTCCCTCTCAGAATCAAAGTGAAAATGGCTTTTGCAACCAGCATTTTACCAGAACAGCCTGCGAGTAACTCGCAGCCTGTTCAGGTTCTCAGCTGTTTGCTGCTCATCAGTATTGATTGGAACTGAAGCCTCTAAAACTGGACTCTAGTTTGAAAGGTACTCTTTTATTTGATTTTCTAAGGGACAACAAACGTGTCCAAATGTGTATCTGAGTGGAAAAGGGTTAATGATCATAACAGATCGTGTACTCACGTATCTTGCCTGGATCCTGGCCCGTATCTTGTCGTATCGGCTGGAGGGAATTCTGTGAGTTCTATCAGAGTGGTCTCCCTTTAACCAGGCATGCTCGAGAGACTGATGCACTGTCATACGGGCCCTGCAAGAAAACATGGATGTGAATGATATTTTTCGTATAAAGAAAGTATCTTCTAAGCAAAAATCTAGTGTAGGCGGAAAGTGTTGTCCATGATTAGCCTGTGCAGACTTCACAAAATAATCTGGGACGACACTTAACACACATGCATTTAACAACCTTTTCACAGAGTAAGGCTCATTTGCAGATGAAGAAAGCAGTCTCTGCAATCAGAATCTATAAAGCTAACTTATTCTTTGTTATAAGTGAATAACATTCAAACATAAGGTAAAAGTATGTCATGAGATACCATGCAGTTCTTCCTTTTTCTCAAATATTGCTACTGCTTTAGTTTTAAAGAGCAAGAACATCAGTAAATTAGCACTGAAAAAATAAAGTCTTGCAGAAAGACACATATATTCCAGTAAAAACAGAATAAAACTTGCTAAATCCACTCAATTAATACAGCGAGGGTAAAAATTTGAGCATCAATCATATATCAACATGAAAGTTTCCCCAAAACGCACCATATTAATTGTAATTGTAAAATTTTTCGGAACCCGACGGGAGAGGTCAACCCTCTCAAACAACCCCTGTATGTTCCCAGTACAGAAACTGGACCGCCTCCCCAATGTTTGGAGGTTATCTACGCCCATGGGGTTGACGGTGAAACTTTTGTATCTGCTTTTCATTTCTATATAAAATACACGCTTTTCACAGACAACACACAGCAGCTAAATGAACACTTACTGGGGTTGCTTGATAAGCAGTTTCCTGATGAAATCTTTGCCTTCTTCCGAAACATTGGCGAAGGCATCGGCATCGAAATCCCAGTCGCCCGATTTGACGTTCTCAAGTGTCTCAAGGTCATCCTCGCCAGCGAACGGAGAAAGACCGCTCAGTCTGCGATGAGAAAACAAACACATCAAAGTTTTGTTTAGTAATTATAACATTCTTCTCATAGAATTGTTGACAGGCTGCTTGGTCTAAAAGTGAGGGAAGGAACCAAATTATAAACTGACCTAAAAGGCCTATGTCTTCAGTAAAAAGACTTCTCTGACACTGTGTACACTGTTGTAAATAGCATCATCATCATAGTGAACAACAACAAGTTTAATATCATAATTTTAATCATCATCAATTGTATCATTATCATCATCATCATTATCATTAATGTGCATATGGTTTACATTGCAATTAATTGTTTCAGATTTATCATTTTATTTATGTGTTTTACCACAAAATATCAAAATACCCATCAGACCAGCATCAAAATTGATAATACATACAAACAACAAATAATTGCATATTAAACACTCACAAAACGTAGGCGAGGACACCGACAGCCCACATGTCTGTGTAGAAGCCGACTGGTTCATGATCCACGATTTCAGGGGCAGCAAACTCCGCGGTTGCTGTGGTGACCTTGACGATCTCATCAGGGTTGAGTTTGGTCGCCAGGCCGAAGTCGATGATCTTCACGTTGTTGCTCTTCTTGGTTTCGCACATCACGTTTTCAGGCTGGAAAACGTAGATTGAGGATGGGAACATGAAATGTGTGTACCTGATTATGTTTATTTTACATATGTTACTAAAACTTGCACCTCGTTTTCTATCGACAAAGAAGGGTAATTAGTGTGGGTTATTCTGCAACAAATCATGAGAGGAGCCTAATGTTGTAAAAGTAATTCTGGGAAAGAAAAAAATAATTATTACAATGCATGAGCTCAAACATGCAATCCAGCAAAATGTTGACACATCATTTCTGCCTGATGCAACACAGTAAAAGCTCATAAGAAATATGATTGTTATATTGAAGTGTTTACAATGTAACTTTTCTGCTTTTAAACCTCAATAATTAAGAAAAACATAAAAACGTAATTAAACAAAATTCCATCCCTATACTTTGCATATTGTCTGTTTTCTATCAGATTAAAATAAACAAAGTTTAGTTGATGGCTTGTTATTACATTAATAGGGGAATGAAGATGGAATAATAAGAGAAATGCCGTTAACTCACCTTGATGTCGAGATGAACAATGCTGTTCTCGTGCATGTGAGAGAGGCCGTGACACACCTGGATCATGTAGTTGATCACCTCTGCCTCTGACATCTTGTAATCCTCTGCGGCGATACGGTCAAACAACTCACCGCCGGCCAAACTGAAAGTCAGAATGTTTTACACTTGTCTCAACGATGTAGAGATTAAATTCAGTGGTAATCCTCTAGACCAGAATTTCTCTTCACTTGATTCTGCTTCAAACCAGAAAGTAATACTCATAATCATCATCATCAACATCAACACCATCATCATAATCATCATCATCATCATCATCAGCAGCAGCAAAATGATGCAGAGAATAAATGTAAGAGCACTGCTTGATAAATCTTTCTTTTCAAAAGGCTGGTAATGAGCCCATGCTCAAAAAGATGAAAATAAATTCTTATTTGCTCTTATGTTTTTCAAGGGCAGAAAGATTTTTGAAAACCCACTTCAACGCAATAAACATTGTGTGGAAGAAATGAAACTGTTCAATACAATACAATACAAGAATTATAGTAGAAAATCCACCCTTTACTCACAATTTGAAGTAACTTGAATATAAAAAAGTAACCAATTTACCCTACTGTAGGTTACAGTGCACTTACAACTCCAGGATAAGGACCATCTCCTGTTTGTCCTCAAATGCGTCCTTTAGGTTGAGGAGTTTGGGATGATGCAGCTGGTTCATCATGTTGATCTCGTTCTTCACTGTGTACTTGTCCAGGGGGTATGGCGTGTTGATGAACTTGGCCACAAACACATTACCGGTTTTCTTCTCTACGCAGCGGTGAACCACACCGAAGGCACCACTAAAAACCAGTGGCGTATAATTGAATCTGATGTCCAATGTGGTTCATTTAAAATGATGCCAAAAAGACAATTTGCATTGTTTTCTTTCAGATGTTTAAGTTAACTGCTTTTACCAAATGTGCGTTGAGAGTGATTACTCTATATATTGTCACAAAACATTGGAATCATATGCCATAATAAATACCACAAGGTTTGACTTTGGATACAACATTTGATCCCAGAATCAGAATGATCTTTCACCCCACATTCTATTTAGACTTTGACCTTAGATTTCACAAAATGTATGATCTAAAATGGGAACAACATCAACTTTGATTCCAAACATACTGTGAACTTAAATATTCCATAAAAAGTATCACATCAGCTTTGACCTTGGCTGAGACAATGACTTTGACCTCTGATTCCATATGAACTTTGACCTCAAATTCCACATAAACTTTGGCCCCAGATTTCCCATGAATTTTGACCCCAGTTTATTCCACTCAAACTTTGGCCTCAGATTAAATATGGGCTCTGACACCAGGCTTCAAATGAACTTTGACCCCAGATTCCATATGAAAATAACCCCGCAATTGGATTTAACCTCTCACCTGCCCAGCTCCTCCAGAATGTCATAGTCATCATACACGCTCGACTGCTTGATTTCCACGGGCTGGGGAACATACTTCTTCCACAGGTCATAGTCTGAATGGACAGATAAATAAAATTGTATGTGGTAAGTGTACCTTGAACTGTATTTTCACAGAATAACCGAACATAGCAGGCACATAATTAAATTTTAGCTAATTCGTAAAGAATATAGCATTAAATTTTAATATAATTTTAATGTTTTGATAGCCTCAACTGTTATGACTACTGTTTAGCTAATCTCTACAAAATGAAAATAGACTCAATGTTCAATAATGTTAAATTTGTTTTATTTTACCTCTAAAGAACAGTTTTAGTCTCATTAAAATAATTTGTTGCTAAGTTAACCACATTGGCAGATAAACATTTATTTATTTTAGCAGAATCCATGTACATTATAACACCTCTACTCGAGTACAACAAGTTTAACTGAGACAAGAATCTAACAAGTAAACACTTACAGAACTTATCGTAATCTCCGATCTTCGGCCCATCATAATGACCTCTCTGTCTGCGACCAAAGTCATCTGAAAACAAAATTGTAAAAGGTTTCAAACCAAAGTGAACAAGAATTGTGGATTCAACAAACCAGTTTGAAATTCACATGGCCAGTGAGCATCTTTGCAGATGTATTAACTTACCATTATAACTTTGTGACTGATTTCCTTCATAAACAAGCAGAAACAGTTAAAATATTGTTCGTAAAACTAACAAGAAAAAAGTCTAGTAAGTTTTTATAGTGTTACATTTTGAAGCCATAAGTCCCATAATCACTAAAACAGACTTGTCGGGATTATACTTAAAATGCTAAATACCATTATATGTTTTATAACAATGGTAAATAAAATAACATCATACTAAGAAATGAAAAAAAAACAAGAGGGCCATGATGGCCCTGTATCGCTCCACTGTTTTTTTATGCGAAAAAAACGTGCAATGCGCATGGGTTGAAATGTACTCAAGCATGTGACTTTCTCTTTCTATCCCTCGTCCCACTGGGCGCTTAAAGTTGGAAGGGTGAGCATTTTTATATATGGAAAACGTAACTACAGTGTTAACTAAACATAATAAAAAGCCCGGGAATTGTCGCACAGGTCCTTTGCTTATAACGTAGGTACATTTATCTCTCCAAAAGATATTGTCGACTTTCTATTTCATATAAACAGCAAAAAAAGCTTATAATTTTTTGTTGTTGTAGATATGGGATGATTAAGTACCAAATGCTATTCTCGACCTTCCAATAGACCATAACTCCTTCTGAAGAGTTTGTTTTCGTTTTGAAAACAGGACTTTCGGTTTCAAAAAGGAGAAATTGCTCACAATGAGCAATTTCTCCTTTTATCACAATGATTTCTACCCCACCCAGCCAATTTATAAATAGTCCTTTACAATATTATTTCTCATCTGCAATCTCTTTCAATTTGGGGCAGTCCAAAATGTGTCGTTTGGTACAGGGTTAACATTAATGGATAGTTAACATGTTGGTCTACCTTTCATGCTCGACATGTATGCATTTATCTCTTATAATTAAAAAGTTATTGCAAGTGTATTTTGATAAACTTTTAGTTTGAGAAGAAAATAGTTTATTCATCCCATAATGAATAAATAGCAAAAACGCATAAACATGCAAAGTTCAACGACTTCCTGTGGCCATGTTTTTAGACGAATCAAATTTTCTTGAACAACTTTTTAATGGGAGCCTTCAAGGGATAAATTTGGCCCCAGGGGCATAATTTGAACAAACTTGGTAGAGAACTATAAGATGTCACTACATACCAAATTTGGTAGCCCTAGGCCCAATGGTTATGGACAGGAAGATTTTTAAAGTTTGCACAAAAGAGGCTTTATATAAGCATATGTTCAGTTTTGTGACCCCCGGGGCAGGGTCAAATTTGAGCCCAGGGGAATAATTTGAACAAATTTGGTAGAGGACTATTAGATGTCACTACATACCAAATTTAGTAGCCCTAGGCTCTATAATTATGAACAAGAAGATTTTTAAAGTTTGCACAAAATAGGCCTTATTTAAGCATATGTTCATTTTTGTGACCCCCGGGGCAGGGTCAAATTTGACCCCAGGGGCATAATTTGAAAAAATTAGGTAGATGACTATAAGATGTCACTACATGACAAATTCGATAGCCCTAGGCCCAATGGTTATGGACAAGAAGATTTTTAAAGTTTGCACAAAATAGGCTTTATATAAGCATATGTTCATTTTTGTGACCCCCGGGGCAGGGTCAAATTTGACCCCAGGGGCATAATTTGAACAAACAAAGTAGAACTATTAAATGTCACTACTTACCAAATGTGGTAGCACTAGGCCCAATGGTTATGGACATGAAGATTTTTAAAGTTTGCACAAAATAGGCTTTATATAAGCATATGTTCAATTTATTGACCCCCGGGGCGGGGTCAAATTTGACCCCAGGGGCATAATTTAAACAAATTTGAAAGAGGTTCAAGCCAGGAACATTTGTGAGAAGTTTTATCAGAATTGGACTTGTAGTTTAGGAGAAGAAGATGTTTAAAGAAAAAGTTAACGCACGCATGCACGACGGACACAGGACCATGACATAAGCCCCGCTGGCCTCTGGCCAGTGGAGCTAAAAATCATAAAAAATGCTTGCAACTTATCACATATTGACACATGTCAATGAAATATTCTCTCCCTCGTTCAACTCACACACAAATACAAAACCAATTCCACCTACCATCTGTGCCCTTCCTGCGTTCCGACACCTGCTCTGTTTTGATTGGCTTGCTTGGCTCGCTGGGGCCACTGCGTCCGTAAAGGTTCTCAGCGAACACACGGAACTGGTACTCCTTGCCGGGACTTAGACCGGTCACATTGTGAACAGTCAACCTGGCATAGATATGCACCAAATCTTGGGTTATTCTTCATACTTGCAGGGTAAACTGATTCCTGCTTTGGGTTACAGTCCTGTCATGCTGTGAGATTTTTTTCTTTACCTTTAGAAAGTTGTTAAGAAAATGTATGCAGTTAATTCTAACATGCATTAGTTTTAGAACCTTTTTATACTTAAAAATCAAAAGTAAACAAGGCATAAGTCTGCATCAACAAAAAACACCTTGTATATGTATATTGACAAAAAGATCAAAATTTGGCCAAATAATGTTCGCTTATTTATGTTTCCCAACATGATCCAATCAGTCGCCTCACCTGTTAGTTCCGACCCTTATCCACGAAGATGATGGCAGCTCACATTTCTCAATGACGTAATCAGAGATGAAGCTGCCTCCGTCATCGAGGGGAGCCTTCCACACCAGGGTACAGCTGTCAGCAAGAATGTTCTCCACTGTGAGGAAACGTGGCGGCTCAGGGCGGTCTACAATTATTAAAGGATGTTTCAATGACCATTTCTTATTATTTGCATTAGTGACTTACTAATAACATAATTGACAAAAAAATCAATTCTTGTATTATGAATATTCCCCTGACAAAGTGATTAAAAGTGTGACTTGTGTAAAGATGAGGTGAAAAATGTTAATGCACTTACATGTATATCATATACAGTATACTTACAACTGCATTTGCATGTGCTACCAAAAGAACATTTAAGTGATCAAGTTAACCAACTATGAAACACTTGATTAAATTCCAAATATAATCTGGTTACAAATAAACAAGGAGCTCATCTATGGTATTAAAGTTCTCACCGTTTATCTGAATCTTTATGATTGCCGAGTCACTTCCAAGGTCATTTTCCAAGGTGAGCCTCCACGGACCGGAGTCTTCCCTTGTGGCTGACTTGATGGTCAGCAGAGCATGCCGCTCGGTGACGTCGATGTTGTAGCGATGTCCAGACACCTCATTGTTGTCTCTCAACCACTTGACCGATGGTTTCGGGTTGCCGGTGAATGGTATCTTGACGACCACTTCCTCCCCTTTCTCGTAGGCGGACACGTTTTGGAATCTCGGGGGAACGTTGATCTTGGGGGCAGCTAAAAGGAGCAGAATTCATGAGTTATTAACATCATATTGCATGCTTTGGAATGGCGGAAGTATGTTCATTGGGCGGCGTGGGGAGATTATATGCGGCAAATGCATAAATTCGAAGGGTGAACGGAAGACTGTCGTAACTCATATTAAACAAGGGCTGTTTGTAAAACATGCATGCCCCCCATATGGGCTGTCAGTTGTAGTGGCAGCCATTGTGTGAATACGTTTTTTGTCACTGAACGGTGGTGGTGGTACTAGTGGTGCTGGTGCTGGTGGTGGCAGTAAAAATCAAAAGGGGTCATCTGCCGGTCATGACCAATGTCCCTATGAAGTTTCGTGATCCCAGGCCTAAGCGTTCTTGAGTTATCATCCGGAAACCATTTTACTGCTTCAGGTCACTGTGACCTTGACCTTTGACCTAGAGATCTGAAAATTAATAGGGGTCATCTGCCGGTCATGACCAATGTACCTATGAAGTTTCATGATCCCAGGCGTAAGCGTTCTTGAGTTACCATCCGGAAACCATTTTCCTATTTCCAGTAACTGTGACCTTGACCTGTGACCTTTGACCTAGTGACCTCAAAATCAATAGGGGTCATCTGCAAGTCATGATCAATGTTCCTATGAAGTTTCATGATCCTAGGCCTAAGCGTTCTTGAGTTATCATCCGGAAACCATCTAGTGGACGGACCGACAGACAGACCGACAGACAGACCGACATGAGCAAAGCAATATACCCCCTCTTCTTCCAAGGGGGGCCTAATAAAGAAGGAGATACAACAGTTTTCCGTTCAGCCCACAAATTGTATGCTTTATTTATCTTGCATGCTTTCAGAGGTATGTTGATTTCGTGAGGAGTTAGAATGAGGAAAATGCAGAAACTTTAAAATGTCAATTTAACACTTTTGAACATTGGACGCATATAGATTTTGATGTTATCTAGAATAAATAATTGTCATTAAACAACAAATTTTAAATTGCATACATCTGAAGAACATAAATGAATTATAAACAGGTGCGGGAGCTGACACCCAATAACTGAAATGTAATGAAACTCATGGNTTCAACAACAAATTTTAAATTGCATACATCTGAGGAACATAAATGAATTATAAACAGGTGCGGGAGCTGACACCCAATAACTGAAATGTAATGAAACTCGTGGTTCAAGTGTATGAATTCCAGAATATCCAGATGCAGAGCCCTATGTGAACAAATGCGTTACAATAGCACTCTTACAGCTAATGTCAAGGTCAGCGCGACTTGATTTCGACCCTCCTCGGTTCGTTGCTTTGACCAGATATTCGTCCTGATCTTCACCGAACACGTCACGCACGATCAGCGTGTGGCTGTCTCCGTCAGAGATAATCTCATACTTGTTGCTTTCAGTTATCTCCCTGCTTCCCTTGAACCTGGGGGAGAAGAAAACAAAAAATGACGTAAATAAAAAATGGAGACAATCCTATCCCCACTCAATTTTTGTCAACAATTATAACTCAAAGGTTGAGGATGTAAAAAGCAGTTTCATGTTTAAACAAGCCTACAAGAAAAATTAGCCGATGAAGCAGACACAATAGTTCTAATATCAATCCATGAAGTAATTTTATATAACAGTATAATTATCTGGAGTGATTCAGTCTTTAAGATGGTGAACAATCTGTTATTGAATACAAGGTCTGAAAATATGTTAAATTTGCATGCCAGATCGAATGCCACAAAAAAAAATCACATTAAAAAAAACCAATATCTCCAACGAAACAGGGTAGTTTGTAAGTCTTAACTTTTTTTCCTGTTAACTTTTTCGAACAATAAACAATTATTTGAAACGAAAATTAGGAAATTCAATGACAGAAATCTTTCAAATCTGTATACACATAAGATAATTTAGCAAATAAGATCCAATAGAGCAAAAATGGATCTCAAATTGACCGGGAAAAATACTTAAAGCCACACACCTTGAAATGAAATACATATAGATGCAATTTGAAAGTGTGCAAAATTGTCATTAAATCTATAGCCTAGTTAGCAAGTTATTTATTATTTTTCAAACGGTACCGCTTTTAAAACCGAAAGTAGGATTTCTATACGTATACGTCCATTTCGACAAACTCGATTATTTTTAAGTTTTAAAGCGCAAAAAAGACGGATTTCTACCTTGTAACCACCAGATATATTCTAATTGGCATAGATAAAATATGTTTCTTATTTACACTTAAATTTACTATGCCAAATACACAAATGTATTTAGTTGTGTGATTTTAAGAAAAATTCAGATTCAGCACAAATACAGAGTGTCCGGATAGTGGAACCAAACATTTTTTATTCCCTTACATATATCACAGGTAACATACCACTGAATCTCTGGTGCAGGAGTTCCGGTAACAGCGCACTCAAAGCGTGCGGTCTTGCCCTCAACTGCATGGACCTTCCGCAGTGGCTGGGTAAACTCAGGAACAACAGCGGCTGTAAGTATAACAACATCATGATTACATTAATCATAATTAACATATGTGTAAAGAATAAAGGGTCAGTCTTCTTGGCAAATGTGGTGACACTCACTTGGTTTACAAGGGAAAAAATGTGGCAGGTGTATTACAAGTGAATAATGCGTATGTAAATTAACATATGATCTCATGACTACAAAACTGCTCTCAAATCTCAAATTTAGACTCAACATCAAATATTGACCAATCAAAGAGCTTCTTACAGGTTGCTTTGTTTCCATTGGTTGAATGAACATTATGACTAAGGTTGACCTTCAGAATGGTTATAACAATGAGACAAGCAATAGACATAAACAAGAGTTTTGCCATACCATTTGGATCCTTGATTTTAATGCTATTTGAAGCCATTGAAGGCTTGCTCAGGCCCGCCCCGTTCTCAGCAAACACGCGGAACTCGTATTGCCTGTCTTCAATCAAGTTCGGGATGTTCAGGATGTTTGTGATGCAAGGCTGAAGGTTGCAGCGCGTCCAGTCATCTTTCCCCTTCTCACGCTTATCTACCCAGTAGGCAGTTATTTTGCCGCCACCGTCTGTTGCTGGTTTCGCCCAAGTGAGGCTTACAAAGTCTCCACCCACTTCCTCTACTTCTGGGACTCCCGGGGCACTTGGCGCATCTGAGAATATGTAAATAGGACATAGGCCTGTGATTTTCGTAATAGGGGATTTACGATAATTTTCTGAAGCGCATTACAAGGTGCAAAAGAAGTAACAGATAATGGTGTGCAAAAGTGCTGTTTCTTCTTTAGAAGTGTAATGCAGATATAAACAGTTCCATGAGAAACCCTCATTATTGGAATACTCTTAATGAACAAACATCCGTCACAGCTGGTTAATCAATGTACTCACTGTACTACATCTTGACAATCATGGAACTTTAATTTAAGCAGTGAATTTTATTATTTTATTTAACACTCATATATTACATTTTTATAATAAATTGGCATAAAATGTAGGTAATGAACTTTACCCACTGCATTTTTTTAGAAACATAATGAACTGTAATATACCAATTTTATTTCAATGATATTTCCCTATCAGTAACTGGAAATCATAAAATCAAATCATTTTCTCACTATACCTATCATTTTACATATCTTTGCAGGCCTCGTGAACAGCTGCTTTATTTACTCAAGTTACGTACCGTACTGCATCTTGGCTGTGATGGGACTCTCCGCAGTGAGAGGCTTGGATTGGCCGATGTCGTTGACGGCCGACACGCGGAACAGGTACTGGTTGTTTTCGTACAGGCCCTGAACATCGATGGCAGTGTCCTGTAATGAGATCAAATACATTGCTGATGACTGTGAATACTTTAACATAGAAGAAAATAGCTTCTTATGTCACAAATATGATGTAACCTAAGTTCTTACATTTTTTGGTATAATCAAGTAGATCTTAAGTCATTTGAAGTCCAGTTCATTTTTTTAATGACAATTAATTAATTAATCATTTACAGCTTAAAACATTATGAAAAATATTGTTTTCTTTGCATCTAATGTTCGAAATTTTCTTAAGAATATAAATTCGATTTAAACTTTTTTTTTTAAACAATTTTCCGCTCATTCCTAAATACATTACAAGTCTTATCAAATCCCAATTGGCAGATCAACGTTATTTTGCATATTTGCTGATTTCGTCCATATGGCTATAAATGGATGATACAGTGTTGCTATGTACATGTAAATATTATTTTTCCTTTTTTGCATTTCTTTAAATTAAACTTTCCGCTTTTATGATATTTTTCATTTAAAGAAAGTCTCTTCTGAGAAAAAAACTAGTTTAGGCGGAAAGTGTCGTCCCTGATAAGCCTGTGGGGACCGCTCAATCATATTTGTCACATACCTTGCACTTGGAGGCAACAGTTGTCCAGTAAGGTTTGCCTAGCTCCTGTCTCTCCACATGATACCCAAGTATCTTGGCACCACCGTCCTCGCGTGGCGGCTTCCAGGACAGATGGCACGAGTTCTTTGTGATTTCCGCAACATTGAGAGGGCCTATGGGGGTTTCTGGTACACCTGAAATGGCCACATTAGACATAAAATTAGACAGGCAATACAATTTTTCGCAGATGAAAGTAAATCAACGTTAAAACTTTGTCTGCGTGACTGATTAGCAAGATGCTTATGACTTACTTGCTTCAGCTTAATTAAATTGCTGTTTTCAGAAGCGTTCTTTTGTGATGTTGAAGAATGAAGAATTGGCATAGATTTGGGACAAATTATACCTGTTTATTAAAAGCTTAAACTGATAAAATATCTTCCTAATGAAAACAAATTGCATAACCCCTAAAGTTTTTCACCTGAAACAGGAATGGCTAGAAATATATTGTACTAGTTTATGGAAATCTATAATTTTTTATTTGAAATAGGAAAAAAATAACATAGCTCATTATTGCATCATTACATGCTTAGTAAGCCTGGAAAATAACAAGTGGGCTTGAAAAGAGGCACAGTTACATCTTTTGTGGATTTTTTTTCCTATGATAAACTTTTTACATTGTGGGTGATGTGTGTTGTTTCCACTTAAGTACTTATTTTCAATCTCGTAAATTTTGTCAATAGGCAATAAAACATTAAGTGAACCTGTATTTATGAGAAAATTGACACTCCCCTGCCATTGTGTTTAAGCTAAATCCCTAAGCTTACCCTGGACGTCCATTTTGAAGCCANTAAAAGCTTAAACTGATAAAATATCTTCTTAATGTAAACAAATTGCATAACCCCCAAAGTTTTTCACCTGAAACAGGAATGGCTAGAAAATTAGAAATATATTGTACTAGTTTATGGAAATCAATAATTTTTTATTTGAAATAGGAAAAAAATAACATAGCTCATTATTGCATCATGACATGCTTAGTAAGACTGGAAAATAACAAGTGGGCTTGAAAAGAGGCACAGTAACATCTTTTGTGGATTTTTTTTCCTATGATCAACTTTTGACATTGTGTGTGATGTGTGCTGTTTCCACTTAAGTACTTATTTTCAATCTATCATTCAGCATATATTACATTTGCATTATTAAAACTAATTTCTCTTCAATACGGACTAATACTGCATGTATCTCGTTTATATTGTCAATAGGCAATAAAACATTAAGTGAACCTGTATTTATGAGAAAATTGACACTCCCCTGCCATTGCGTTTAAGCTAAATCCCTAAGCTTACCCTGGACGTCCATTTTGAAGCCACACGATGCGTCCCCACTGTCATTGGACACTTCTATCTTGTAGTTGCCCGAGTCTCCCATTTCAGCATCTGAATTAATATGATAAATAATAAAAATGAGCCTTGATCTGAGAAAAGGGGGTTAAATGCATGTGCGTAAAGTGTTGTCCCAGATTAGCCTTTGCAGCACAAACAGGCTAATCAGGGACTAAACATATTCCATATCACATGTAGTAAAAAGATGGTGGGCTTTTACCTCAGTATATACAGGTATGAAACTTTAACAAGCCATTACAAAAAAACGTTTCATGTAACAACACAAAATGTTGAAAAACAACAGAAATTACCTTTCAGAGCAATGGTGCAGAAGTCATCAAAGACTTGAATCTTGAATCTATCACTATCGGGGACCTCACGATTATCCTTCTTGACCTTGACCTCAAACGGCCCGTCCCCACTAAGCGGAATCTTTATTTTCCATGGCTCCCCGACCTGTAACTTCTGATCTTTGGGCTCCTTGTCGATCCTCGGGGGAGCTGGAAAAAGACAGATCCTTGTAAGAAAAAAGCCTATTGATTTAATAATTAATTGATAATTTTGGTAATTCTTTAATCTTATTTTCTTTATTGGGCAAACAATCATTGAAAGGCTGATGTGTAAGAATTAAACTTCTAAGCCTCCATCAGAATGACAAAAAATTATTTATTAGGTTGATACACTTTTAATATTCTTACACTTTTAACATTTTGAAAAACTAACATTTTCTTTGCAATTTAAACGATTATGACCTACGAAAGAGCTTTTTGCGTTTTGAATTTGTTTTGTTTGGTTTAATAAAGATTACGACTAAGATTTACCTTAGGAATATTTATACTTGAGGGTAAAGTATTTTTTTGCAATAGAAATGATATATTCATAATTTACACACATTGGAGGCATTGTAATTATACAAAAAATGAGCATAAACAAAAAATGTAACTAAAAAATGTCCAAATGCAAGATAACATAATTTTAAGCAAGCGTACAGGTAACTTTAAGGTCGCAGGTGCAGGACTCGGTTCCCAGCGGGTTGCGCAGCTCACAGGTTATCTGCCCCTTGTCAGACTCCGTCAGGTCACTTAGTGTCAACGTATACACAGGGCCATTTTCACGCATCCTACAACGGCTTGTACTGGCGAGAGGTACACCATTCTTGTACCTGAAACAAATATTATGTTTGTGTTAATAGACACACCATTACTTTTGATGTTGGAATAAGATCTTGGAATGAACGGAGTATTTTCAACAATGCCTTATATGCAGTTTCATCTATTTTTTTTTATTAATTCTGACAAATTATGTGTAATTATGACACCAGCATATATATTTTTTTATCTATTTTAATTGATTTTACCACAAAACTGTTACTCTGATTGAATTTATAAAATATCACCCAAAATGAAACCATGTCCATGCATGCATAAACACAGTTAAAGAATACAGTTAAAATGATAACGTGCAATCACTAAATGAATAAGTCATGCAGAAGTTCTTTTATACTAGAGTGTGAACAGAATATTACACAAATGCATTCAAAGCATGAAATGAACAATGTGTGTGAAAAATCAAAAAATTTAAAGGCCAATCTTAGATTGATGTCTTATTCCAGTGATTACGGCTGTTAATTTATTAATTCATTTAATTAAAAGACACAATTTTTACTTTGATGAAAAATGAAACTGAATGTGTTGTAGGCCTTACATTTTAAACTGATGTTAATTGTCCTTCTCTAACACTCGTCTACAGCTATGGGTACATACCATTTGACCTCCGGAGCAGGTTTGCCGTCTGCTACCACCGTGAACACAGCCTCCCCACCTAGAGGCGCTTTTACACCTTGCAGTTTCTTGGTGAAGTCAGGAGGGTTTCCAACTGAAGTACACACAAGATTTGTTTATAAAAAACATTTTTAATTAGATTGGGTCAAAAGCGATATTAGTTTACAGAGACACTCTTCAAATGGTTTCCTGGGAAGAACCAGCACTTAGTGTGAGTGAAAACTCATAATCATTGTTCCTCGAGTGGGGATTAAGATTGGATTCTGCAATGCCAAAACAATTGCAACTAGACCATGGCAAGCTGCAAGCTGAAGTAGCAGGCATGAAAACAGCTTAGAATAGATAACTCATCAAGCATCAAAATGGCAGAGAAATTATTGATTAGAATGTTAAACAATCCAAGACTAGACTTTAAGCATTGCATTAGGCCAAGTTTTCTTATTAAAAGTCTCCTGTATTTAATGTTTGATGTATAATAAGTTTGAGAATAATCATAGAAACACATCATATATGAAACAAAATGGCTGTAACATGCAAACACAAGACAACAATCTACTGAGAACACGTACCAATCTTCTCCTTGATCTTGATAGGTGAGCTGCAGCCACTTGGCTCGCTCTCCCCGGCCGCATTGACGGCTTTTACGCGGAACTCCATCTCTGAGTTCTCAACGAGGTCAGGCACAAGGTACTTGGTGTCTATTGCCAGTGCGTCATTCACACGCTGCCACAGGTCACTGTCTTTGGGGTTCTTTTCGATAATGTATCCTGAAATCACAATTCAGTTGTTTTTTTTCTGTATATATTTAAAATATTTTATATGTAATAATGCTTTCAAGGTCATAAATAATTGTTCTTCTATTCTTCACTTGCTTTTTTGTGTGCGATACACTTGTTCAATGAAAATCCTTTAATACCTAAAATTTTGATGATAGGTCTCTTGTTCTTATGAAACCTTGTTGTGGCACTAAGGTTAATAAAAATAAATAAAAAAGGCCAACCTATTATTCTCTCAACATAATTTGACATCCTACCTTTGATCTTGCTGCCACCATCTTTCGGTGGGGCCTCCCATTGCAGCTCTGCGTAGGTGCAACCCACGTTTGTGGCACTTGGGATACCAGGTGGGTATGGGGTAGCTGTAACGATGAACATAACATGAATGTTGCTAATCATTGGCTTTGCTAATTACTATGGTAACAAACATTTATTTCCATTGGTTGAAAGTGCCATACTAAGACTAACATTTAGCTCAAGGACTTTTCAAATCATTGTCCCTGATAGTAACTAGGTATACATGTTTTCATAGCTACACAGCTGTTACTACATACTGTATTTTGATTTGCAGAGGACTGGTCCAGAAGATCTGCAGGGTTCGCTGAGTCCGGCCGCGTTCTTGGCTCGAACCCTGAACTCGTACTCTGTACCCTTCTCCAGTCCTTCCACTGGTAACAGAGAGACAAAGCGTGAGTATTATGTTTCATTTATGTCAATATCACAAAATATAGTTATCACAAAAAATCAGCATTGCACACAGATGATCTAACAAAACAAGAAAGTTTCCACATTAATTATTCATTACAAAACCGTAAAACCTTTTCCCCTTCACTTTTAATTGAATTATCGTCAATCATATAAATGATTTCCTATCAACAAAAAATGTCCTACATATTTGAGAAGAACTTGTAGCAAAAAGTATATAAGGTGCAAAATTAAAATACAAACTCAAATCAAATCACATGTCAGCAGTTTAAATAAAACAAGAAACCGTCGCAGACGGGTGATGCTCCCCAAAGTTGTTTTTTGTCACAATATTGCACTATATATTCAGATAAAAGGAAACGTCTTGAGGGGCATAACTTTGGACAAAATAATACGATGGATGGTTTAGAAACTTAAAAATTCCAAAGGGCCATTACTCTCAAAATAAATCATCTAACCAGAACCCACTAATAACATGTGCATCTCCTCAAGGTAGTTAAGCTTCCCATAAAGCTTCATTGAATTTCAGTCAGTAGTTGGGGAGAAATAGCCCGGACAAGAATTGCACTTTATGTACAGTTTATAGAGAATTTCAAAGGGCTATAACTCTGTGAAAAATCATCCATCCATAACCGGCTGATAATATGCACATCTCCTGTTGGTAGTGAAGCTTCCCATAAAGTTTCATTGAATTCCCGTAATAAGTTGCTGAGAAATAGCTCAGACAAGAATTGCACTATATGTACAATGGAAAATTTCAAAGGGCCATAACTCTGTGAAAAATCATCCGACCATAACCGGCTGATAATATGCACATCTCCTGTTGGTAGTGAAGCTTCCCATAAAGTTTCATTGAATTCCCGTAATAAGTTGCTGAGAAATAGCTCGGACAAGAATTGCACTATATGTACAATGGAAAATTTCAAAGGGCCATAACTCTGTGAAAAATCATCCGACCAGAACCGGCTGATAATATGCACATCTCCTCTTGGTAGTGAAGCTTCCCATAAAGTTTCATTGAATTCCGGTCATTAGTTGCTGAGAAATAGCCCGGACAAGAATTGCACTATATGTACAGTTAATGGAAAATTTCAAAGGGCCATAACTCTGTGAAAAATCATCCGACCAGAACTGGCTGATAATATGCACATCTCCTCTTGGTAGTGAAGCTTCCCATAAAGTTTCATTGAATTCCGGTCATTAGTTGCTGAGAAATAGCCCGGACAAGAATTGCACTATATGTACAGTTAATGGAAAATTTCAAAGAGCCATAACTCTGTGAAAAATCATCCAACCAGAACCAGCTGATAATATGCACATCTCCTCTTGGTAGTGAAGCTTCCCATTAAGTTTCATTGAATTCCGGTCATTAGTTGCTGAGAAATAGCCCGGACAAAAATCCGGACGGACGCACGGACAGACGAAGCGGCGACTTTATGCTCCCCCCAACAATTTTGAAGGAGCATAAAAATAAAGATATAATAACTGACCTTTGAACTTGGGGTCCACACAAGGGAAATCACTGGCCGGTTTCCAGCAATTGCTGTCTGCTTCCTTGACTTCCACGACATATCCAACGATCTTCTTCCCGCCATCGTTCTTCGGCTTTTCCCAGGTCAGCGTGACATTATCGGCATCAACATCGTCAACTTTGAGATTGGAAGGCGCATCAGGTATGGCTGAAAATAGGACATTAATTTTTTTATATATATTCACATAAAGAAACTAATCACACAATTGATATAATAATTGCACTCAATAAATGGGTAAAAATTACATAAGCATATTGGCAATCAATTAGTCAAAACATTATACCATAGTAAAATGTTAAAATCGCATTTATGTCTTATGTAATAAGCTTTGTACAGGCAAATATAAATGTCCATCACTCTAGGAAAACTGGGCTTGACACTTTCCGCTTTAATGGAATTTTTTATTGAAAGGAAGTTGTTTCAATACAAAAGTACAGTCTAGAACTAAAACAAGAGGGCCATCAGGCCCTAAGGCGCTCACCAGAGAGCAAAAGGAACTAGACTTTTCTGAAAAAATGCAAGCTGATTCATGAAGATTATTNGTAAAACTGGGCTTGACACTTTCCGCTTTAATGGACTTTTTTATTTAAAGGAAGTCGTTTCAATACAAAAGTACAGTCTAGAACTAAAAAAAGACAGTGTGAAGAGTTACATATAAGTGCACAATCAACATGTACTCACTCCATGGATGCTGAGCAACCACTGTGTCTTTCATCTCGATAGGTTCACCCACTCCGTGCTCATTCTCGGCGGATATCCGGAACTTGTACTCATGACCTTCATCAAGGTTTAGTACCTCGTAGCTCGTGCCACGGACAAACTTGCTGCACGTGACCCAGTCACCCGTTCGCAGGTCCATACGCTCCACGACGTAATTGGATATTGGGCTTCCTCCATCATCCTGATATACAAAAAAGGGAAACCAGTCAATTTCAGTCAATGAATATTTGTCTACTAATGTTTCAACTAAATAAAACATAAATCAGGCTTGTAGAGATATCAATTGGTTTGGTTATCATTATAAATAAATATGTAAACAGTCTTTTTAAGAAACAGCATTAAATATGTTGACATTAATGAAAAGTAGCCATCTGTTTTCAAAAAATAATAATAAGTATGTTAACATAAAAAAGGTCAAATATACTACTTTAAACTGGATGTCTTCCCATAACATCGAAGGTTAAAAGAAAAAAACACAGACATCAAATTTTACTCCAATTTGTTCTGAAGATATATAAACCTTTGATGCATGTTAAAATCTGTTCTCAACTTAATATACCTTTGGAGGATTCCACGTGAGGACACAGCTGTCTGGGGTGATGTTACTGGCCGTGATTGGGCCCTCAGGCTTGCCAGGGGCATCTTGGAAAACAAACAATATTGATATATGAGAATTTTTCTGGGAAAAATGGGCTTAATGCATACAAGTAAAGTGTCGATTATTGTTTGTCATATTTGATTTGACTATGTTGTAACAAAACTGAACTTGCAAAATGTCATTCCAAACAAACATATATAAGGAAAAGGTTTCTATTCTTACCGACAACTTTTACGTTGAATGAGACGGTGTCAAAGCCAAGATCGTTGCGCATGACAAGGTTGTATTTTCCAGAGTCAGAAACCTCCGCACAGAGGTTGTCAAGGGTGATCGTACCCAGTTTGTTGTCAAAGGCAACGTGACCTCTCTCAGGACGTACGGCAAGACCATTCTGAAATTTATATTGACAGACACTCATTATCATAATAACAAAATTTATTAGCTTTTTATTTATTATTCTTATCTTTATTTAAGTTGAATAATTATTACGATTTTAAATGGTTACAAAACAATGTACATTTAAGCCTGTTAAACACAACAAGGAATCTAAAAAAAAACAAGTTGAATGCAACAGGGGTAAAATAACAATTTCATAAATGTGCAAATGATTTTATTACTATTTTCTAAGTCAATTTTTGTTTAATGTTTTGAAATACTGACGCCTGTCAGTAATAAACTTGAAGAAATCTTTCTTCATTAAAAAACTGTATTAAACAAAGATTTAGTTCCAATAATATGGCAACAAGTTCCTACATTTGTCCAGTCCACAGTAGGTATGGGCCTTCCGTTGTATGGAACAGAAATCTTGAATGGCTTTCCACGTTTTGCAATCACGTCTCGTGGAATGAAGTCGGGACTTATCTTTGGAGCACCTGAACGAAATAAAACATTTTCAATATTCATTGTTTATTCAAATCAACGTTTATAAACTCTACAGAGGAAAAAAAAATCTGGGTTTGCCAGGCGAAAAATTGTCTTGAGCCAAATTTGTCCAAGCTTTGGCACAATTTTTATCGTTTTTGCTCATTTATTGATTTTTAGAATTCAAAAGAAAAAGATTTAGCCAAATTCATTTTCGTAAGGTAAAAGCGCCAAATTGTAGCCAATTACTAATTTTGCGAGTAAGACAGGAAAGCACTGATTTTAGTTGTCAACAGAAAAACACTAACAATAACATTAATATTATAATTTATCTCCGTCTTGCTATAAATGACTTCAATGTTATATTTTTACTCATACATGTATCCTAAATTTTGCATAACTGTTGCATAGCAATGTTAACTTTGTCTGACAAAAACTTAAGCTGAGATTGCAACCATACTAGAGTTTGAGATTTAATAATTTAACATTGCTGGCCTTCTTATTAAAAGTAGCCCAAGGTGTATAAAAAATTGTTGTGTATCTTTCTGGATACAATATATATGCTTTATTGTCTGTGTATTTCAAATCATAATCACTAATATTCACTAATATTCATATTTCAGCTATAATAACTAAGAACTTGACAGGATCTCATTTGTCCTTGGCAGAATTCTCATGATAATCTATATACTGCTTGTGCACAAAACATATTTGCAAATTTTTACATCTGAGCCTCGCTATGTGAAAAAGGGGTTTAATGCATTTGCATAAAGTGTTGTCCCAGATGAGCCTGTGCAGTCCACACAGGCTAATCTGGGATGACACTTTCCGCTTTTATGATAAGTTTCGTTTAAAGAAAGTCTCTTCTTAGCAAAAAACCAGTTCAGGCGGAAAGTGTCGTCCCTGATAAGCCTGTGCAGACTGGGACGACACTTTACACATATGCATTAAACCCCCTTTTCACAGAGGGAGGCTCATCTGTTTGTGCAGATTTTATAACATTAATGTTAGACATTCTTACATGGTGGAGCCTGAGCCTTAATAGGTGCGGTGGTCTCGGCAAAGTCACCGGTTCCAGCGTTGTTTACCCCGGCGACCCTGAAATCATACTCTTTCCCCTCCTGCAGTCCCTTAACAGTGAACTCTGTGTCGGGAATATCTGCAAAGTTGCACCTGGAAAAGAAAATGTTTTTTTGATTCAAGTGAAAAAACATTGCCTAGGTGCTACCTACATGAATGTTATTGCCTTGAAGTTTCTGTTCATAAGATTTTCTTAAAGAAAAAAGTGTGAATGACAAATAAGTCCTTAAGTTTTATGCCGTCAACCTCATTAGTTCATTTTTTTTTTTCCTTAAATGGTTTTCTACTTAAATTTCTGATTATCTGTAACTAACCGCAGTAAAACAAAGTTGAGCAACATTTAATACTACATCTGATAAGATATTTGTAGTAATTTTTGTTTTTCAACTTAAGACCTTTTGAATATTTTTTTATCCTTTTGAAATTTTGAATTTGAAGTCATACAGTTACCAGTCATACTCACATGGCCTTTGTTACCAATGGTATTCTAAATTTCAGCATTCATTCACTTTAAATCGACACTAAACAGGCTGACGTTGCTTAAACACCAAAATAAAAACAACAACAGAAAGTTTGGGAATTACTTTGTCCACTTATCGTCGCCCTTCTCCTTCTTCTCGAGGACGTATCCTGTGACGGGGTTGCCGCCATCTTTCTTGGGCGGGGTCCACTGCAGCGTGATGCTGTCCTCCGTTGTAGTCTTGCATTTTGGCGTTCCAGGAGCACCAGGCTTGTCTGAAGGTGACGAGTCAATGCATGGTAAGAAATATTACCCTCATTCTCGGAAAACTGGGCTTAATGCATGTGAATAAAGTGTTGTCCCTAGTTAGCCTGTGCAGTCTGCACAGGCTTTTCAGGGACGACACTTTCAGCTTTTATGGAATTTTTTGTTTAAAAGAAAGTCTCTTCTTAACGAAAATCAACTTTTGGCGTTAAGTGTTGTCCATGATTTTACAACAAAATTTATCAACAATCTGATTATTTTCTTGAACAATAAAAACACCAGGACTGTAATCATTTCAACAGATATTGTTCAAATAAAATCAAAAGATCAACTATACCCTATCATTACTATTTTATTATTACAATGTTAACTCCCCACACTGGTGATTCAACACTGCAGATATTGTCAAAAAACTTTTAAGCAATTGACAATTTGAGCCAATATTTAGCCCTTTGCATGCTGGGAAATTTGTCATCTGCTAAAATGTCGTCTGCTGAATTTCTAAAATCAACATTTTCTTCACTTTTTTTCAAAGACCACTATCAGAATAGCAAACAGTTTGGATCCTGATGAGACGCCACGTTCTGTGGCGTCTCATCGGGATCCAAACTGTTTGCAAAGGCCTTCAAAATCCGGTTCCAGCGCTCAAAGGGTTAGTAATTTCAAAGTGCAGTCAATGTTCCTGATTCATGACTAAAAGCAAACATTCCTCACCATAGGGAAGCTTAGCAAATATGGGCAAGTCAGTCACGAGTGGCTCACTGAGCCCGTTAGAGTTCTCTGCCATTACACGGAACTCGTACTCCTGACCAGGCTCGAGGTTACGCACCTCCGATATCGGTGTTGAGACAAACCCTCCCACCTGAAAATAGGGAGGTACGTAGGTGTGACAAATGTAGCAAGAGAGCACAGAATAAATAAACACATACTTTAATTAAACAAGAGGACTAAGATGGCCCTTCATTGCTCAACTGAGTGACATTTCAAAATTGTATCTTTAATCTCACAGTCAAGAAGTGTTTGTAACGAACAATGCAACTTATGTGAACAAAGCATTTTGTTAAGGTTTATAAAATATTATTACTATAATTTCGCAATTTGTTTGTTAATAACATTGGATCATACAAAGACAAAATGATTTGAATTTAGAATTATACTCAAGATTAGACTGTTTTCAATCACAATCAAGATTATCAAATGTTACTTTAACTTAAAAAGAGACACACAAATATTCATTATAATTTCTGTGTTTGTACCTTAGACCACTTGGGTTCTCCCTTCTTCTTTTTTTCCACAATGTAGCGACTGATGCGCTCTCCACCATCATCCTTTGGTGGTTTCCATGACAACGTGAGGGACTCGCCTCGGATGTCAGTGGCTTCTAACGGTCCTTCTGGCTTGCCGGGCTTGTCTGATAGAGATGTTTCTTGTTTAATGGCAAGTTAATAATCTAATTGACTTTCAGTAAATAATTCATTCTGAGCAGTTCAGTAGCAACATGATTAAAATGTCTGTTGTTACTTTTTTAAACATTGTTTTAGTTATACTGATCAAAAACAATTGAGTTGTATTGATACTTTAATTCTGTGAAATATGGTGCTCATTTGAACTGCATTAATATCAATTTAGTAATATTAGAACCATAATAATCATTTTCCCATTACAATTTTTAGCCAATGCACAACTCTTATGCATGTCTAAAAAAAAATTGTTATAGATAGGAACTGCATATCGTTGTAAAAAAGGTCAAGTCCGCTACTATTCCTACCCATTTCAATGTCAACACCCAAACCAACGCTTAATAAACTAGTGGAAGAGTTACTGTTAAATATGTCTCGCTCTGTGAAAAGAAGGTTTCATGCATGTGCGTAAATTGTCGTCCCAGATCAGCTTGTGCAGTCTGCACAGGCTAATCAGGGACAACACTTTCCGCCTTAACATGATTTTGGCTATGAAGAGACTTTTTTTAAACAAAAAATATTATAAAAGCGGAAAGTGTTGTGCTGTGCGGACTGCACAGGCTAATCTGGGACAACACTTTACGCACATGCTTTGCACCCCCTTTTCACAGAGAGAGGCTCATATGAAGGGGGGAACACCTACCGAGGACAGTCACATTGAGGCTGCCCACCCCAGTTCCAGATGGATTCTTCAGCTCCAGTTTGTACCGGCCTGTGTCTGATCTTTCCGACTTGGATGTAGTCAACAGCACCACATCTTTCTCGATCTTTAGAGAAGAAAATATATAATGTAATGTTCCATGGCAAAACATGTTAAAGTGAAATAAGTGGTGATGTTGAAAAATTGAATGAAATTACCATAAAAGGTGTGCAGATACATGCTATATAACCCCATTTCTGCGAGACAATTGATTTTGGCATGTTTGTCCCGCCGTCACTACATTAGTCCATTTTGTCATGACATTAGGCAAACACGATGCTAGTTCAGCTTATTTATCTCTTTATGAGTCTTTTTTTCATTAGAGTTTTATTTTTGATTAATGCCGTTGCAGGTCTACACACTTATGCTAAATATATGGTGAATAATACATAAAATAAGGGGCAGTACTTATAATATACTTATAATAATTCTGAATACAATATGGTTGTTTGAGTACTTCAATGAACAAGGCTGAATTATGATTTATGGAAGTTAAAATAGAGATATAAAATAAGCTATGTGGGTGAGTATTGCAGACTATCAAATTAAATAGACTATGTGGGGAAGTATTGTGAACTTTCGAATATACCGGTAATAGGCTATGTGGGGAAGTATTGAGGACTTTGGAATATACCGGTAATAGGCTATGTGGGGAAGTATTGAGGACTTTCGAATATACCGGTAATAGGCTATGTGGGGAAGTATTGTGAACTTTCGAATATACCGGTAATAGGCTATGTGGGGAAGTATTGTGAACTTTCGAATATACCGGTAATAGGCTATGTGGGGAAGTATTGTGAACTTTCGAATATACCGGTAATAGGCTATGTGGGGAAGTATTGTG